>CM051462.1:44872764-45100264 GCA_028095005.1 Rhynchospora pubera
GGGAGGTTTGGCATTCATGAGGTAGCCTAACTTCTAGGTTAGCAAGCTATTTGTTAACCTAGAAGTTAACAAATTTTCTTAAAAATACTAACCCCTTGATCTCACTAATCTATGGTGTTGCCAAACACCCCTAAATCTTTTGCAAGTATGTATAAAATTTTAGATACAACTTGCAAGGAAACATCACAAAAAGAACAGACTTTACCTTCTCTGAAGTTGCTCTTGAACCTCCTAGGTAAATGACGAAGGTATCTCATCCTTCCTGTCCCTGTGGTCTTCCTCCTAATCGCCTTCACACTCCAGTTATCTGCACCATAAATCAAATTAGCTTGGAAAAAATATAAAAAAGCCAACCCAGGTGTATTAAAAAATTTTAAAAAGGAAGAAGTTGATTCAATCATATAAAAACCAACAGATGTATCACTATAGGTCATTTTGTATCAATTCAAGGTGCTATGTTTCTCAAGGACTGATGTACATGAATTGATGTTCAATCATTTAAAGCAAAACAGAGACTTTACATATAATAAGAAGGAAGGTATTAATTATAATTCAGTAAGCAGAGAATAAACATAACTGCTTTCTTTTTGAAATTTTCCAGACAAATTAAAACAGTCATGAACAAAATCACTTTGCATCCTCCAGCAAGGACAGATACATATTCCATACAACATAAAATGCATAATACATTCCAAAAGAGACTTTGTGTGCATTTATTTAATTTGTAAGAACATAATACCAACTAAACTGACATATATTTCATAAAATAAGTATTAGCTAATATCACATAGGCGTATGACATACAAAGTTGGAGTCCTGAGAATTAAACCAAGCTTCTTAAAAACATGATATATTGGCATCTAAACCGCCTAAAGCATCAAACAATACCCCTACAGGTCAGTTGGGCAAACCTCAGACCTCGAAGAAATAAATAATGCAGACTGATTCAAGACTGCCCATTTCTAAAGCATGAAATAAAGGTTTCACTTGATCCACAACAACTAATTTATTTCTAATAAACTCAATTTATATACCTAATCCTGTAAAGATATAACTAAATCTATCTAATTCAGTAATGCAAGCATCAGATACAAACCTAACCATGAGGTCCATGACCATTGCAAACCTCTAACAGAAAACCCAATTTTATAAAACAAAACACCATCGAATCACTAGGATCAATCATGCACACGTAAAACAAGACAAAATGGACAGGACATACACTTGCGAATGCGAGCGGAAGGGTAGCCACACGAGCCGCATCTACTCTTTTGGAGATGGAAGCTTCTCCGACCACACCTCACGCACAGAGTGTGCGTCTTGTTCCTCCTCTTACCAAAGCTTCCTGTACCTTTTCCCTAGAAATCGAAGCAACAAAGAGATACCAAGTATCGTTAGGCGTTGGTCATCCATGGTAGTAGCCAGGGTTAGGGTTTTAGAGATCAGAGATTGTACCATTTCACTTCCTCAGCGCCGCCGCTTACGAGTTTCGAAGATGGAAGAGAGAAACCCTAATAAAAGTGCAGCGAGGAGTACTTGTACTTGTGTAGTGTTTCCTTTTTATTTGACGACCTTACGAAATGACAGAATTAGTCTCTCAGAATATGTAAATCTAATAGTTTTGATAGATTATAAATCTGTATTTTACGATGTCTAAAAGATTAAAACTACTGTGTCTGTACTCTGGTAGGTGAATATCGTCACTTTTTAAATTTTTTTTATTCCTGTTATATTGAAGAGTAATTTTAATACTTTTAAATTTAAATTTTTGTATTTTTATTTATTATCGCTCCATTCCTTTAATTCATTTTTACTTTAAAATAATTTAGTATAGCGTATAAATTATTTTTTAATTATGCTTCGCTAGCCGGTTGCAATGTTAGCAAGACACACAAAGTCAATTTTTATCACAAGATTTCATTTCATTTCATTTCATTTAAAAAATTTTTGATCAAAATGGATAAGTTTGATGTTATTTGGTCGGAATTTTCAGGTTAGTAGACCCAACAAAATCTCAAGAAATCAATTCTAATAAAATGAAATGAAATTCCGCATAAAAATCATTTTGATCAAAGCCGTTGTGCGCAATTGAGAACCTGAATCAGAATTGTACTCGTAAACAAATTTGTAATCTAATGCAATAGGTGTCACAATCGTGATTTTTGATCTGATCTCTCCTATTTATACGAAAAGTATCTTATGTACTATATAAATTTTAGGGTCATTTGTGAAATCTAAGCCAAATTTGAATTTAAAGATACAAATTACATACTATCTGTCATGATACCATCACAACTAGTCAACTACAGAAAAATATAAAGTTCGAAGCCATAGCACTTCCTATAATCTGTAGACATGTTAATGTCTGGTTAGGAGTTACTAGTGACCAGTGATAATTACACGTTTCCAGATTAAAAAATTATATGTTGGTCAATCCTGGATTGAATAATTGTCAAAACATTAGTTGCATCACATAATTTTCTATATTGCACTTCTGCAAAATACGTGACCATAATCATTTCCCCTAGTAAGCATAAATAGTACCTCGTCATATTTTCAGTGTCCTAATAAAATTTTATTATTTACCTTTTCCCTCATTTAATAATAAACATCAAAATTAATAAACTAGCAGCACTGGTGCATATTACTGAGAAATCAAAGTGTGAACGGCTTAAAAAAAAAGGAGAGAGAAGTGAAGGAAATAATAAAGAGCAAGGATGTACAGAGAAGTAACACACTAGTTTATACATGGATAGTTTGATACACGATCTTACATGAGATTATACCTGTCAGATACTTAAATAGACACCGGCCAGGCGGCCACTGACAACTGATACAACAAAATCTTTACAGAACCGAGCCCGAGCCAGAGAAAGAGCAGAAGGAACTTAATTTGATAAAACAACAATTAAGCTATCCTTAACTGAGAGCAATTTTATTTTGTCAAGGGCCCCGGTATTTGCGGAAGCAAGAGAAGCATCCCTGGGGTTGATCAAGAGGGATCATGCCACCTCCTTTACTAGTGTCAATGGCCTCTAACATGGTTACTACCTCTGCCATCTCGGGCCGTCTGTCAGGGTTTGCATCCCAGCACCTTCTCATCACATTTGCAAATGCATTAGGGCAGCATCTTGGTATCTCTGGCCTCAAATTCTACAATTTTCATCAAAATTGCGTTTGTAAGGGAAATTGTTCATTCCAAAGGAAATCAACGAAGTGAGTAATTCAAATTTTTAAAGCTTTTTAACCATCTGTAAATGGCCACGCATAAACAGACCATAAAATTTCCAGAAAGAACTACTAAGTAAAGTAAGTAAAGTAATAAATTGGGCATTTCCAGAGTGATAGTGTTAGTTGTATAGAGTAACAGTGTAAGTTGTTTGAAGGTTAGTCCGGTGCTTCTAGGGTATGAATGACTTGTATTTTAGGGGTATACAGTGATATTTGAAGTTTACAGACGTAGAAACAAAACTGGTAATTAAATAATAAACATATGAAGGTAAGTTACCTGCCGCACAACTGCTGATGTCACCTCAGAAAAGCTGAGGTCAGGATAAGGCATGTCGCAACAGTATATCTCCCAGAGGCAAATTCCAAAGCTATACACATCACATTTTCTATTGTAAGGGTTTCCATTGAGAACCTGAAAAAGGAAACACTTAGACTATACAAACAGAATGGCACGATAAATACTACAAAAAACTTGAAATGGCTAAATTTAAAAGATCCAAAACAATCATGCCATAATTTGTTTGAGCCCTTTGCATTTTCCATGGAGAAAAATATTTGCTCCATTAGTTTGAGCCATTTGTATTTAGGACAGCAGGGTTCTGGAGTTCACTCATATAATAAGAATATGTGATCACTGTTACAGTTCAGTTTATCCAAATAATTACTCTACTTATTTAAACTCCACAAAATATTTTGCCAGAAGTACTGGCACACTTCAGACAAACAAGGAACCAAATGGTAAACTTAAGACAAACAAAGATCAAATGATACCTCAGGAGCCATATAACCCAGGGTTCCAGTTTCACCAGTCATGTCACTAGGATTGGAAGCCTCGACTCTTGCGACACCAAAATCAGCAATTTTTACAGTTCTAGATTTGTCAAGAAGCATATTCTCCGTTTTAACATCCCGGTGTACAATCTTCTTCGAATGCAGATAGCTTAATCTATTAAAAATTATACCAATAGAGTTCTATGAGAAGTTAGGATACCAACTCTTACTCTGTGTGTTTTCAATTTCTTCCCTTTCTATTCCTCCCTTCCTGCTTAGCTCCATGAATGTGCTAGTTGATTTAGTACTAAGGTTGATGCATGAACAAGTTCTCAGTATAAAACACCATCCTCGTTCAATATTATTTTCCTTTGGTAGACAATAAATGTCAACTAAAGAAAAATGTAGCTCTAATTTAAACATTGGCAGGAAAAGGGAGATGAGTGGTACTAATTACTTGCTCATCCAATTGGGCTTAGTGAACAAAATTGGGAGCATAGTTGACCTGGACCACACCAATCTAGTGCATAGGTTGATTCAAATAGTTTAACCACACAATATAGTACTGTTGTGGTCAAACTCAATATACCATTGCCTATATCAATTAGACTGCCATCATCAGATTGACTCAGTGAGAGGGAGAGATCAATTGTGCAAATCATAACGAATACCCTCTAGCGAGGTCGAGAGCGAGTTGGACGACAACTTTGAAGGCCAATTTGCGTCGGCGGTTTTTGATGAGAAATGTTTTGAGGGCCCCACCAGGAAGGTACTCAACCACCACACAGCATACACTACTCGGTATCACCAGCTGCCCGTTGTCTGTTTGAATGTTCAGGTCCCGAGCCCCCATTACTGCTCCTATGAACTGGAAACCAAGTATCATTGTAAATTAGTTTCCAAATCAAGATGTGATTGATTCAGAAAGGAAAAATGGATAGTATTAGTGGTGAAGTTTTTATGTTTGTCCAGGCCTCAACTCTGCCCTAACCAGCAATAAAATGGACAAGGCATCAAGCTGGCCAATGGAAACTCAACACTAAGTTCTAGAATATAAAAGTGAACACCTACCTATGGTCATACCCAAACAAATGCAAAATTATAACCAAAAGGTTAAATACTACAAAAAGCTTCACTTAGTTCTTTCATGTTTACTCCATCCATGGCAATAAAAATGCCAAATTTGCATCTTAAAATTTCACTTTACTTTCCTCCATTTTCACAAATAAAAGACAAATATTCTAGGATCTGCAGAATTCACTCAACATATCTCGTATATAAAACTAACAGCACATGAAGGAGCCCGTATCATCTCAGTTTACTAAAACGAAAAAGTTTGACCAAATTATTCTATACTTTTTATTAGCTCAGGTGTTCAAAAAAGTAACAGGTATGTATCATAGTATTTTTTAACCAATTGCAGTTCTAGCCATTTGCATTTGGGCGAGTTATGTTACTTTCCTAAGGCTCACTTGTAGATATATGTCCTATCTCACAGATCATGGCAAAGCATCCTGTATAAATATACATTAATCCCACTATAGAGAAATAATAATAAAGAAAATAAGTATAAATACCTTTGTTACATTAGGGTGATCAAGTTTATGCCACACAGAAACTTCCTGAGAAAATGCAGCTCTTAAAGCTGCCACCTCAGATTCTGACCAGTTGCCTTCTTCCCCCCAGTCAAGCAACTTAACTGAGAACAAAAACCAATACATATTGTTGTAAAAAACAATACATCAGATGCAATACAATTTTTCTAGCATAAAGTCTCAGACAAATAAAAAATTAATAAGAGATGCAGATGGACGTGAAAGTGAGTAAATGAATTAGGTCAATATTGGTTTGCGTCTTCGTTCCCTAGAATACCTTTGTAAAATTGCAATGGAGCATTCGTTATCACCTTAATTAAATCAACGAAATCAACTTACAGATGAATATATGGATATTTATTTTAAATTTTCTTTTGTTCAATTTAGATTTTCTCTATAGGCCAACTTCATGAATGAACTGCAAAACCACAAATAATATAATCATGCACACTAGGAATATTATGCATTATCACCAGGGTCAATAACTTTAAGTTTTGAAACGCACCCCATTGTCCTTCTTCCCTTGTTTCGTTCCAAAGATTTCCAAAATTGCTACTCCATCCTAAAACTGGCAAACCATACCCCAACCCAAATACAACCTGATAAAATAAGAAACGTCAAAATGATCTAACCCACTGCATATCAAGAAAATAACCTGAACTAAATCCAACTGGAGCAAAATTGAACCTGTATGTTCATCACCTATACTTGTCAAACGTTAGATTTAGACACAACGGGGAAGAGTAATTTGGAATATTACTTCAATACACTAAGAAAGAAGGGGTTCAGTTGATATTTCCCAAACTCTGAACAGCCATGCATGTTACTTGTCCTTTTATAGTGGCATACTGATTTTAAATTTTGTGGGTCCACATGCTTTGTTTTCCAATTAGATCCTGTGTGATACAAATGTTGCTACTATATTATTTCACATTAATATTTAAGGTTAGAATCATACTTTTAGAATCTTAAAATGTATCGATACACGATGGATTTAGTATCGAACCGTGTATTGTGTATCGTAACGAATCGTCAAAGATACGCTAAGATATCACTGAAATCAAGTAGAATAATTAGTTAGAACATATATTGGAAGATTGTCATTAAAAGGAAGTTTAAGTAAAGCACAATGTTATTATAATCATTCATCCATCTGGGTATCATTAGGCGTAGTCTATGAGTATTGGTTATTACTGTATAATCTGTCTAATTTATTTGAGTATCATCATCTGCTTAAATTATAAAATTATACTGTAAATTACTGTATATTTATTAACATTATTATATCATTTTTACTATATAAAATATGAATATTGTAGTCATTTTAATCATTATATTGTACTTGTATAATGTTATATTATTATAATTTTCATATTCATTACTAATTATTATATTATACTATATAATATATATAGATTATAATTATCCCAAATTCATAAGCATTATACTGTATTATATATATTATTAATTTATTATACTATGTAATTTATATAAATTATAATTAGTATAATCATTAATAATTAATAATGTGTATTATATAATATAAATATCTATAAGTTAATTGATATAATCATTATTTATTATCTTCAGCGTTTAAATTCTTTAGCTGAAATAAGGAAAAGACAAACAGTCAAACATAGGGAGTAAATATGGGTCCCACCTGAGCCCATCTCATATGTCCAATTAATATGGGTCCCACCTGTCGGTGTCTTCCCTTCCCTTTCCCATTCACATTTTCCTCTCCTCTGGTGCGCGAAGAAAAGCGGTGCCTAATATCTTATTGGAAAAATTGAATCGTCGCATCTATCTCGTGTTCCGATTGGTCACTACCGTATCGCACGATTCGATACGATATGTGTATCGTTCGTTGAATCGCGCATGATTCCGACGACGCCCTCCAACTCCGATACACAAGCACGGTACGTCTCGATTAGGCTTTGACTCGTACCCGTGGAATTAATGTAGTTAACAAATAACAAGTAATGGCAGTATATAATTATGTAAAGAATTCAAGAACATGTGACATCAACTTAAATTAAAACTGCTACATTTAATATGCAAACAATGGTCAAAGGCAAGGCAAAACATCTATCTAAAGTTTTTATTTCTTGGTTGTATTCTCGTACTTACAAGAAGTCAGAACAAGTGAGGTTAAGAATTAATGAATAATTAATTACTCAAAATAATGACTTCGGAAATAAATGACCAATATCTTTCAACAAAATTAACCCAGACTGTGTGACCGACATTCTACAAAAACAGATCCTGGACAATCCCAAAAGAGTCCATAGGGCCCCTTTCCTTATCACCAGCCTTTGACTCCCCTCTCTCTCTCTCTCTCTCTCACCAACTTAACAAGATCACAAGGTATCACAAGTCTAAAACTAGCATCACGTAATAAGGCCAATAGTTGTTGATTTTGGGTCACATGAAAGTACCAACAAAAGTGATCCTTATCTAGTTATGCTCACAGGTCCTGTCTTGTTAGAAAAGGATAGCACAAAAAAAGGGGGCTAAGGAGATAGAAAGAGAATTTGGACTTCTCTCCAATTGTAAGGAAAAAATTAACAAACTAAGGGAAAATCTGGACTGTCTGACCTAAATCTGATGGTCCTCAGCAGCCACTGATTGTTCAATTGTTTGCTTATTTATGGAGATAATCCAGAGTCCAGCAAAAAGACCATGATACTCATTAAAGATTTAGACTTTAGGACTTAGTGCTTTGGTAAGCCTAGCCAAGCCAAAGTTGGGTTACTAAATGCAAGACAATGACAAGTAGAAAGAAACTGCCAGAATCAAGAGTAAAGTCTAAACTTTTGACAAGGACTTGGTTTCAAACTTTTAGAGCATAATTCCTTGAGAAACTTAAAAAATAAGAAAACAATTCACTGGTCTATTACGCAAACAGATAATTATTTCATGACCTAATCAATTACAATCTGTACACACACAGATTAACCAAACCTCACAGGATTACATGATTTCATGGAACAATCCAGTAATACCACCGCCGATTAAATTAAAGAAATACTTCTGTAAAGAGAAATGCTAAGTTATCTTATATTACTGTTTCCCTTACAAAATCATTTAAAAAATTTCATGTCAGAAACATAAGAAATAAATTGAGCATTATGTGATTAAAAATGAAAGGAATGCCCTCGCAAAAATTTTCAAACGTTAAAAATTTAACTGATAATATTGCGGATACCTTTATTGCTTTACTGAACACTGCACTTTCAGAGAGAAAATTTTCAAAAGGAAAATCAGTAAATAAAAGGGCCCATACAAAAATTAAGTTTAGCTTTCACTAAAAGATGCTATGTCCAAAATGAATGCAAACAAAAGAGGATCATTCCAACAGTGAACAGAACTCCTCCGTCGTTAAATAAAATTAAACAATTTTTTTTATTCAAATATTTGATCAACAATTCAACCAAAGCCCAACAAAAGAACTCCAATTTTTTTTCTACGAAAAAAAACACAGTCCCTCCCTCGTGGAGTATTTTCAAGAAAACCCGAGAGAAATATTAATATAATTTAGCGTTTCACCAAACAGCGGCACCCACCCACCCACAAACAATGCTCGCAATTTCAGTTTCTTAAGTGGAAAAAAAAAAGATGGAAACAAAGATTGCAGTGGGAGGTAGGTTTTGTGTACCTGCGACATCCTGGCCGTCGTAGATGCCGCGATGGACGGTGCCGAAGGTGCCACGTGCAATGACACCCTTGATGAGCAGCCTGGCAGGGTCGATCTCCCACTCCTCCCTCTGTCTCCCCCTCTCTCTCTCCCTCTCCTCCTCTTTCTTCTTCTCCATCGTCCATGCCCGACTCAGGTGCCTCTCCAGCTGCTCGTCTAAGCTCTTCAAGTCGATTTGATCCGCCCGTACAAATCCATCCCCTCCCCCTTCTCCTCCTCCTCCTTCCTTCATCTCTCTCTCTCTCTCTCTCTCTCTCTCGATCGATCGAGGGAAGAAATCGAGTTCTCTTCTCTCTTTGTGTGAGTGAACTAGCGAGAGGCCGAGAGTGTTGTGTTAGAGGTCTCTCGGTTTTGTGATTGGTTTTTGGTTTTTTTCTTTTTTAATTTCTACTAGTCGTTTCGCTGCTCCAGGGGAAAGACTGCGGTTTTTCTTTTCTAAAGAGGAGGAGGAAAGGCGCTTCCCTGCACCCGGTGTATTATATTTGCGTTGTGACATGTGGGTCCTACAGGTGGAAAGTAGTTGTTAATGGTTTAGAAGGGGTGCACTCGGAAGAATTTAAGAGGGGATGGAGTTGAATGTCTATGTGCCGTGTGAGCACATGGGGTGCTGCCATGAAGGCAACGCTTGTCACTGCGCTAAAAGAAACATTTGGGGGAAATTTTAAACAAAAATTAAAAATGGAAATTCGACCCTGATGATAACAAAAACAAAAGAAAAAATGGATACGCGTGGCACTGAGCTCCTAACCTGAATTTTTCTATTGCAAATACAATGCTCCTCACCGTCTGTTGTTACTGGCTTGTAGCCTGTAGGTCCCTTTCTCCAACGGGATGAACTCCGTGCGAATCGTTCGAATAACGCCACACGGACCACAACCCACAAGTTGGTACCTTGTCCTTGTGGTATAAAATATACACGAGAAATGTGTATAATAAAGTATATAAGGCTCCGTTTGGATGCGTTGAGAATAAGGTAGGAAGAAGAAAGAAGGAAAAAAATTTATTGGGAAGGGATAAATTTATTGGGAAGTGTGTAACTTTTGTGAAGAGTTTGGATGGTTAGAAATAAATTTATTGGTAAAAAGTGGTTATTCCTTATTCCTTATTCTAGAAAGAAGCCATCCAACGGAACCTAAGAAAAATGTTTAGAGCCTATCGTTCTCACCTTTTAAATTAAATTCAAATCGTTAAGTTTGTCTTCTATTGATATTAATTGTAGAGTCCATAATATTTGTATCATATATTTTTTAAGATGTCGAGGAAGAATAGCAAAAAAAATTGAAAAATATAAAATTTGATTTTTTTATGAGTTTTCAATATGGTGAACAAATCGAGCAATTTGAATCGGTCATTCAAAATTTTAACATGAAAGTGATCGTATTAAAGTATAAACTATGCCAAGAAATCGGTTATGAGTAAAATTATTAGTAAGCTAGCCTTTACGAATTCTATACACACGTATATATGTTTATTAATAACATTTTTTAAGAAGATAAATAGTATTTTTTTATCAGGTTTTTAATACTTGTTTTTATCAATTCATTTCATAATTATTTTATGATTCTTTTTATGCCTTTATAAATGAACTCGTTTCTATTTTGTGAGGCACATTAATCATGACATAAAGCACACGCTTGTTTTTTTTTTTTTTGAGGGTGAAAGCCCGTAGGCAAAGCACACGCTTGTCGATTTCAGTTTAGACTGTACCATTTAATATTAGATATTTTGACCAAGTATATCATGAGAATAAGGCTTAACGCCTCTATTAACAAAATATTAGAGTATTGTAAAACGTTGATCCCTTATTATCAAAATAACGTGAGAAAAGTTGACCCTTTCCGGTAGATTACTATAACTAGAGGTGTCAATACCGTGCCGTTTCGTACATTTTTCGTTCCGTTCCGTCCTGACGGAACAGAAACGCTACAAATTTTACTTACGTTTCAAGCAGCGGAACAGTGGACGAAATGGAATAGGATTTCGTTCAGACATACGGAACGTAAACGAAACAGTTCGTTCCCGTTTTGTTTTTACCGTATTTCCGTTGTAGAGGAGTAAAATTGATATAATTTTAGAGGAAGCGGTGGGGACAGTTGAGTCTTAATAATTATAACCTAGGCGGCTCCGTCTGCCTCTTTCTCTCTCTCGTCTCGAGTTTATCTCCAATTCTCCATCACACTTTTCTCCCTGCCTCTTTCATGGCAATCTCATCTCTCTCCCTGCCTTGCTTGCTCGAGTCAGAGTTTAAACCTCCTCGTAGATCTTTCTCTCCTCTCGCACAACAAATTTCTACACAACACACAAAGAGACGCCAGGGTTTGCTCCACCTCCAAATTTCTGCACAGCAAATTTCTTCCCCTTTTTCTCCCCCTCCAAAAATTCAAGCTTTCCTCCAATTTGCTCCACCCTCTCGCTGGACCCACTTCCGTTCTCCAAATCAACCAAAGAGAAACCCTCGGCTGTACCAGAGATTATGCTTCAGCCAATTAAGGAGATTTTAGAGACTATTAACCTGCCTGGATCAAAATTTCTATCAAATCGCACGATTCTCCTTGTTGCTCTCTCTGAGATGAGTTGTTTGGTGTCAGATATGGTGGTTACTGGTTATTGATCTCGACCGTATCGTCTCTCCCTTTCTTAAACAGCCAAAATTCGAGGTGGATGAGCTAACAAGTATCCTGCGTGTGGCCCACCTCTTCGCATTGCTCACGCAGTTTGATGCCACCTCTCCAGTAAACTAGTGACCTCAGGGTGATAGTATAAGTTTAATTCCATTTTTTGTTATAGACCTATGTTTATGGCCTCCAGGTTAGTAGTTTTAGTCATAGTTCGCTGGTTTTTGTTGAGTTGTGTTGGTTTTTTGCTGGTAAGGAATTTCGGTTGGATTTGATTTTTGAAATCTATTGGCTTTTCTGAAAAGAACAGATGTAATATGTTTTTTTAATTATATATTTGAGAAGAAATTATTTGTATTATGTATTTTTCAGTTTGCTTAATATGACACATGCTTTCTATTTTGCTTAATTGATGTTGACACATGCTTTCTATTTTGCTTAATATGATTAATATGACTCTGTAATTGTTTCATTAAGATTATTTGAGTTGTTGAGTAACAAGTTAGGGAGATGGCTTGGTTCTTGGTATTTGAGTTATTTGAGATGTTGAACATGTACTAGGTTGGTATCAGTTGTTAGAAAGTGTGCTAATTTTCATTTTTATGCTAATTATCAACTAATTAAGTCAAGAAAACAAAGCACAAAACGGATCTAGTACAAAAGCCGATTTGACACAAGAGAAAGGATGGATTTTTACCTCTCTTGGTATAGCAACCAAGAGGCTCGAATCCCTTGGGTTTGGTGTCGGTGGCGTGCTCTCCAAACACCTCCTATTTGCGGTGCCTCGATTCCACTATGGTATTAACCAAGTTCTTCTCAATTTGTGCTAGCGAAGAGAAGAACGAGTCTAATCCCAAGCGTTCCCTTTCTTCAACCAAAGAACCAAACCAATTTGTGGAAGAGAGGGGTGCTCAACACATGAGCTTGAGGGGAGAGGAGATGAGGGGGGGCGGCGCACCCTATGAGGGGGGGTAGGATGGCAGCTAGGATGAGAGGAGAGAGAAGAGAGCCAAAGGAGCCACCATAAGGTGCCTTATATAGCCTCTTAACCCTAGCTAGGAGTTCACACTATTTACAAGTGTGTCACTCCTACCTACCACCATGCTAGGCCGGCCCCATATAGGACTTTTATGGGCCACTATGTCATCTCTAATTGGTCCCTTAATTCTATTAATTAAAGGCTCACTCAAAGCTATTTAATTTGGACATTTAATTTACCAATAAATTAAAGCCCAAATAACTTAATTAAATTAAGTGTGTTGTTTATAAATAATTATTAACTTAATAATAATTATTTAGAGATTAGACAATGCATTAATTTATTTCTATATGATCCATTTGACTTAATTAATTATAACGGTCCATAACGCTATTTAATTAATTAATCAACTTATCATATTTTGCAATACTCATTATTGCAAATAAATAAATAATGCACGTATGATTAAATACCAATTTTGTGTGACCCTTTGAGGATTTATGCTATGTTGGACATGGAATTAAATCGCTATTTAATTCCAATAATCATAAGCGGTATCTAGCAACACGTTATGATTCCCAATTCGCATAAATAGTGTACAGCTACAAAATTTCAATCCTGCATAAGAGAACAATTATGTTTCTCTATTTTGATTCTTATGTCACACGATATCATCGTATAATCCAAGATAGGAACGTGTCATTCTTGCAGATTATACGTTTCTTGATCTAGAGATAATTGGATTAGTTGCTAGCAAACAATCTATCTCCATCAAGGGGCCCAAACAGATATCGTCACTCACTAAGTGAATTAATGAGGAACATACGGTTTTCTTGATAATTAGCTTTTCCCCGCACAATTCAAGAATACTTAAATCAAGTCCGTATAGCAGCCTTTATCAGAAATCAGCGGTAGACATGATTTATAGCATCTATCCTCATGTGGAAAAGATAATCATCTCAAACTTAGAACCAAAATCATAACGAAATAAATAATGACACGTAACACAATCCATACATTTATTTTGTGGGGTCCAGTCCTGTACTATGTTCTATAACATACATATGCAATTAAGTTGGTTACTCTTAACCTATGATTTATAGAACTTAATCATCACTTAATTTGCATACTAATCTTATTGATAATTAATGTTCTTTGTTAATTATCAAGATTATGGACTTTTAGATTTATCGTTGTCATTTACTACTAAATGAATAACAGTGATCTATAATTCAGATCCTCAACCTAAATGAACTGTCAACGATTAAATCAAAGAACAAATGATCTGAAATCACCAATAACATAAACTATAGAAGTAGTCTAATGAATTGGCTTCTATGACATATCTCTAACACCAGTTTAGTACGTTTTTTCTCTTTGCTTACTGGTAAGCCTTAAAGCTATACTAAGGTCCTGTAAAACATATTTTTTAGTTTGGTACTAGCTTGGTAACAGTTTGAAAACCCTCTTAATTTTGGATTTACCGGCAAGGTGCATGTTTATCTATTTCATACTTATATCTGATAAATTGCTGTTGTTAAAAGGGAAAAGATTTTTTTACTTTTTTGCTCCTTCCTTCCTAAATTTCTGCTAACAAAATTAACGTTTTTAATGTTTGTTCCGTTTAAACTGACAGAACAGAAAACGTAAAAGATTTTAATTACGTTATATTGACGAAACATCAACGGAACTCAAAGTAATTACGTTCGTTACAACGGAACGTATACGGAAGAAGTAACTTCCGTGTATGTTCTGCACGTTTGACACCTCTAACTATAACATACATCAAAAAAATTAATGAATTACCAATTTACCATGCACGCTTTCCTTATGATCGATGAGTGTTTCTAAGACTATGCTCTAGAACTCAAGTAATAAAGAAAGAGAAGGGGATGGAGAGGTCTGGAGAGGAAGAGAGAGGTTATGGCGAGAACTAAAGTAAACAAGTTACTTGTTCCAGTACTTCAAGAGAAGAGAAAGGAAGAAGATAAGTTCTATTGAGGAGGTGACCATTTTGCCCTTTGAGATCTTCTAGATGCTAATAGTTTTGAGGATATTTGAGTAATTTAACAAATTTTACTCTCTCTACACTCTGATTTGAGAGTAACAAAAATCAAGCTTTTAATGTAACTTACGCATCTTGTTTCTCCTTCTGTTCCCACTCATTTTGAAACTGAAGCAAATAACGAGTTACTCTGCCCCTTACTTTCTGTTCTCTTCCATAAAAAATCGCTGCTGGAGCATAGCCTAAAGTAACTAGAATATTTATGTCTATTTCTGATTACATGACAAAATTTTGTTTGAAATGGATTTACCACTGAATGCACAAAGTCACCCTCAATCATCCTCAAGAAATACGCAAATCTAAAAGATGCGTCTAAATCTAGAAAGCATTATTTGACTTTAAAAATAACAAAAGTGTACTCTTTTAGCAATTTATATTTAGAAAGAAAATAGGATAATGCTTGCACTCATGGTACCTTGACGGAAAAAAAAGCTGAAGTTAATTATGTTCATTCTTACTTAAAACCAAAAAATGCTCGCAGTTAAAAATAATAAAAAATTATGTTTTATTGTAATAAAAAATAGTTTGTCTCATTTTAATGTTGAAGGTTTAGACTAGGTATAAACCTATATATAGATCTAACCTACGGATTTAACATAGAGAATTAGATATACCGCAACGGATGTTGACCACTTGTATGAACGTGTTAGAATTAATTAGTGATAGTTAACCAGATTCGTTCATTTATTGACCGCTTGATTTAGTATCATATCAATTACAAATTTTATAAAATTTTTATGAAAACGCAATGCCTGTAAAATTAAATAAGATCAACCATTTACATTCAGCATTTGAATTTTAAAATTTTAAAATATTAAATAAAAGAGACACGGTTGTTTGGTGGAACTGCATCCTCTGGATGGCCATTTATGGATAGTTTTTTATTTTAGCCGTCTAATTTAATCTCAACGGCTATAGATGCCCCGTGCATAATACCAAGATTGATAGGCCTGAAAAAATCTAACCGTTAAAATTAAATCATACGGCTCGGATCAAGAGACGCTCACTGGATGGTTTGTATTAAACCATCCAGAATTCCAGAGGATACTCTCCCGTTGTTTGGTACCGGATCCGCATCCTCTACAGCCGAGCATTTGGCTGGATGGTACAACCAAGGTTCTTTTTTTTAATATTTATAAATTTTAAAATTCAAATATTAAATCCAAACCGTTGATCTCATTTAATTTTACGGGTGATGCATTTTTATATAAGTTTTATAAAATTTTGAGTCTATTTGATACTTGATTAAATGATCAAATGACGAACGTATTAGAATTAATCAGTGATAGTTAACCATATTCGTTCATTTGTTGACCACTTAATCTATTATCAAATCAACTCCGAATTTTATAAAATTTATATGAAAATACATCGCTCGTAAAATTAAACAAGATCAACGATTTAAATTTAACATTTGAATTTTAAAATTTTTAAAAATGCCCTGTACCGTCCAGCCAAATGCTCGAATGCTCGGCTGTGGCCGTAGAGGATGCCGATCCGTTTGGTACCGCCGTTTAAAGGGTTTGGTTCCCTTGTGGAAGGGGGTGACGGAAAGATTAGATAATTTTAGCCCTTTTGCAAAAAAGTCCACAGTAGTGCTTCTCTCATGGCGACATTTCTGATGAGAAGCGGCGCCTTCTCCCTCTCTCTTCATTCCTGCACCTCTCATTTGTCTTTCCTCCAACGCTCCTTCTCCGCCTTGCGCCGCCGCCCGCTCCGCTCCTCGACTTCTGGTTAGTTTGTGTTATGAAATCCCTACTTTCGGTGTATCATTTACTTTCAGCTGATGAGTTTTATCCATCTAGTTTCAGGTGTTTGTGCTGAATCCAAGGTTATGTTGAAGGAAATGGACTTCTCTGAGCTTGATGTAAGTTCCTTCTTATCAAAATGTCGTCAGCTGTAGTATTTTTTTGCTTTTACTTTTTTATATTTTTGTGGAGAAGTTTTTTTTTTTTTTTTGGATCAAATTGTGCTATAAATTATGAATGTAAGATCAAATTAAATTTAATTGATTCTCAACTAGTACTGGCCATGGAGGTTAACCCCAATTAAGTTATAATTCCTCTCGACTTGGCACCATTCAGTGTCCATTAACCATAGTCTGCAACTAAAAACCAACCCAGCCATATGAGAAACCAAATAATATAACTTAGTTAACTTATTTTGAATTTGTTCTGGTCAAGTTGGCAGTCAATTTGCTGTAAATTCCATACCTACCCAGCACACCAATGGAAATTTAAAATTAAGAACGCTATACCAATTATTTTTTGGTTGAGCATGCATGAATGTCTGTACCATTTACAAGAGCAAACACTAGTCTTTGGTTTCTTATGTCTGTTGGTCAAATTTTTTTTGTGGCAGAAATGGGTTCAGTCAAATGGGTTTAGGTCAGGTCAGGCCATGATGCTTTGGAAGTGCCTCTATGGGAATAACACATGGGCCCTCTCTCATGATGAATTGGAAGGTTACAATAATTTAGTTTTTTTTTTTTTTTTTGAAGGTAGGGAGACGAAAAGTCTCATCCTACTATAATTTAGCTTTAAACTGTCCAAACTTGTTGATTGCCTGATTTAGTCTTCTCAATTAGGATAACAGGTGGTCAGTCAGTGATAAAGTGTCTTTAAACTTTTTTGCACATACACATAGTATTTTCGCATTCTCTCTACAATCCCTAGTTTTAGCTCCGTTTGGATAAGGTGTGGGAAAAAGGGAAGAAGGGAAGAAGTGGGAAGAAGTACTGGGAAGTGTGTAACTTTGTGAAGAGTTTGGATTGTTTATAATAAATTTATTCCCTTATTCTCTTCTTCCCTTCTTCCCAAATAATGGAATCCAAACGGAGAAACATTGCAACTGATGACCAACATTTAGGCTTGCTACTAATGACTCTTCACTATAATATTTATATTAATGAACTCCTCCTTAATTCATATTTATGAAGTATATCAAGCTCACTATGATACACTGATGGATACTATTTGTCTATAATGCACTAACATAGATAAAAACAAATATTTGTATTAGGTGTAAATACAAGTAAAATGTTGTCTGTAAACATCACAAGCGCACTGGAAATAATTTAACAGACCATTACAAAAGAAGTTTCTAACAAATTGACAATGTGTTGCTCCATAACAAAATTGTGCTGTCAATTATTGCAGAAAATTTGAGATGTTGGTAAAAATTATTACTTGTCTGTTTATCCATTATCCTTACTGTTTTAATGAGATTTTGTACCAACTACCATTTCATGATCTTTTGATGGTTTAGGTTTGAACAAGGACTTCAGAAAGATGATAGATGAAAATGCTTCTCTGAAAGCACTAACAGTGAAAGATGTTCTAAAAGCATCAGATGGGACAAGAAAGGTCTGCCTGAAACATCAACCCCCCCCCCCCCCCTCTCTCTCTCTCTCCCCCATGCATGCCATATTATGATATCAGCTGTGACCTTTAAGTGCTTAAATAAGCAAATAAATATTTCATTCGAATAGGTAATGCACTGAGGAAAAAAACAAAAACAGAAGAAAATAATACAAAGCACCATTCCAGTTAGGAAAGGTGAATGAAATTTTGTTAGATCCGGCACATTAAGATAGACTCCTTTCCAGATACTGGTCACGACGTGACTAATATAATCCTTGAACATGGTGCCTTGTACCCAATCTTTCAGACAGTACATACATACTTTTTTCATATCTAGAATATTCTAACTAATTCAAAATACACAGGATATTGCAGATCTTATTTTCATTGGAAGATGGTTCGGTGATTGAGACGGTTGTTATCCCCTGTGACAGGGGTCGTACAACCGTCTGTGTATCAAGCCAAGTTGGATGTGCCATGAATTGCCAATTTTGTTACACTGGGAGGTATATTATATTTTATTGTGCATTTTAGATAATTTGGAACAGAGTCCATGATAATCTAGGCATCCATAACAAAGCCTTTCCTGAAGAAATGCAGTCAACAGTTTTATCTTTTGTTGGAAAGAACTAGTTTCCACATAACTCATTAGTAACGTCTTTAATATTTGGTGCATGAAAATTTTTCTCTGCTTATTAAAATTTGAAAAAGTTATCTCTTCGCAATTGCTCTTAATGGCTAAATTTCATTTTACTGATAGGATGGGACTTAGAAAGCATTTATCAACAGCTGAGATAGTTGAACAGGCCATACATGCACGCAGATTATTCACCAGTGAATTCGGATCTATCACAAATGTTGTTTTTATGGTAAGCTTATAAGTTTTCAATCTAAATTGAACGTACCAATAAATAATACTTACTTTTCTGGGTACATGTTTTATTTTGGCTTTCCAATTGTATTTCCTTCCTATCATATGTGCTTTACAGGGAATGGGAGAACCCTTGCACAACATTGATAACGTGATAAAAGCTGCAGCCATAATGGTGGATGATAAAGGTCTTCATTTTAGTCCTCGTAAAGTTACCATCTCTACTAGCGGGCTTGTACCTCAATTGAAACGGTTCCTTCGGGAATCCAATTGTGCGCTTGCTGTCAGTCTCAATGCCACAACTGATGATGTGATTATTACGCATCCATACCTTGTTTTGTTATATTTTCTCATCTTACAGTTCAAAAATCTTGTTCTTTTCTCTCTTTTTGATCATTTAATTCAACAAACTTCATAATGTAGGTGAGAAACTGGATCATGCCGGTAAATAGAAAGTACAACCTTAGTGTTCTGCTACAGACCCTGAGGGAGGAGTTGCAATTCAAACACAAGTACAAAGTTTTGTTTGAATATGTAATGCTTGCTGGAGTAAATGACAGGTTTATTTTTTAGAACTTTTTTCCTCGATTTTTGTAATGTTCATTGCACATTGAATTTTATTTTTACCTAATAGTTCTATGTGATATGCCTTTTCAAATACTTGCTTGGCTCAAATATTACATGCTTGCCCTAAAAGGTTTCTGATTTTTGCATATCTAGCTTATCTATAGCCTTTCAAATTTGCTTTTATAGCTTATTGATGAGATACAACCTTGCAAGAAACCAGTTGTCTCCCTTTTCTTTTCTTCTCTGGCCATAGCAATAACTAGAATCTTAAACCTTTTTTTTTTAGTTAGCCCCACCCATTGTATAACCAGCTGCTCTTTATGCGGTTGATTGATACTAAGGAATTACTCCTCTAGTTAATTGTTAGTAAAGTAAAGTCAAGGTCAAACCAAAATCAAGGGGGGAAACATTAAGCTCAAAAATTTTTCTTCTGTTTTGCAATAATTATACAGCTTAGATGATGCCAAGAGGCTAATACAACTAGTCCAAGGGATTCCATGCAAAATTAACCTGATATCTTTCAACCCACATAAGGGATCTCTATTCAAGCCAACACCTGAAGAGAAAATGATAGAGTTCCGCAATGTTCTGGTGGAGGCTGGTTGTGTTGTGTTCTTGCGACTCAGCCGAGGTGATGACCAGATGGCAGCCTGTGGGCAACTTGGGGAGCCTGGTGATTCCCGGGTTCCCTTACTACGTGCCCCCCAGCAGTTTCAAACAGCTCTTTTGTAGTGTCTCACTCTAATCTTAAAAGGTTTTGCTTTATACTTTGTGAATTATTTGTTAAATTTAAGTTGGTTTAGAGACTTCTCAGTCATATTCAATATCTTCATTATTATGTTAGTTAGTCATTATTTTTAAGAGAACAGGAAACCTTGACATAATGTCTTGTAATGAGGGTCATGGAATATACATTCAGTTACCGTATACCAGTAAAAACTATGTAGACTCGCAAAGCTACTGTGTGCAAACTGGGAAAGAGATCCTGCAGCAAAATTAAGAGCTCGAAGACATGCACAGCACATAGGTGGTGGGGAGAGGTCTAATTAAAAATGGATGGTTTGGATTGGGCAAATAAGGGTGTAAATTACTTAGACATCTGATTGAAATTAGAGTCCTAATTGATGTATGGTCACAATATTAGCAGACAGTACATAGGTTCTGTCAAGGCCTGCCTAAAGAAATTGACTATCATGTTGCATGCTATTTTTTTTTAAATAATATACATGTGGGTATTTCTATATTACAATATACGTTAAAACAAACAACATCTATTAGTTCGTTTGTTCTCCTTTGGCGTATGTGTTGCCTGCAAAAGAAAGTAAAAATAAGATAAGGTTAGATAACTCTAATATTTCATTTCATTACATAGATTAGTTGAATAACCTTGAACATAAATTTTCCTCTCCGAAAGAAAAGTGAAGACATTACCCTGAGGAGAAATGATCTCATGATTAGTACAATAAGATCCCTTAGCCTGCCAATTTAGTTGAAAATTAGTATGCAAATTTTGACACACTGGTTCTCATTAGCAATCTGGTTATACAGGAATAATCTCTTACCAGTTTTGACACACTAATTTTCATTGGCAATCTGGTATCAGGGCTGATCTCTCATCAGACCCCCTTAGCCTTTACTGTTCTATTATTCATAGTTTTTCGGGCCAGAAAAATGTTTTCTAGCATAATACCAACAATATACAATGGCTAAAACCACAACAAATAAATAAGGTCATAAAAACTAGTCAACAGTTGTAAGTTGACTACAATGTAAATCGACAGTTCATTTCTGCTCATAAACTTGTGAAAAAAATGTAGATTGAATATCAAAATATGATGCTATTCTTACGTGCTAGTATCTGCTTCTAGCAAAAGAGACTGAATTTTTCCACTGCAATGAATTTCAAATCCAGTTGTGCTCTCCGTTGGTATAGTTATCTAGCAGATGAAATTGCATGTTAGTTTGTTAGGAATATTAGCTTTAGAAGCATGATGCTACGTGGAGAGAAAATAAAACATCATCCTGCGCTTTATCTAGGGTCAGACATGTATAATTTGAATATAATACACGAAGTTGCTTTGGAAGATAAATACTGGTCTCAAGGTTTAAAAAAAAAAAATGGAAGGAAAACCAAAAATACAATTTAAGTGTACCGTCATGTCAGGCAGAAACTTCTGTTCGACGACTGTATAGAACTTCCTATTCTTGATGATAAATCTATCTTTCATAAGTTTCAATTGAACTCTCTTACTACTATTATCATGTTCCTGTAAATAAAATATTAAGTAAAATAACATGAATTTGAAATATTGCAAAAAGAAAAAAGGAAAATATTTTTATTACCACTAAGTAGACGTCAAATGATTCATGACCATTAAAGAAGCTTTGTTCTACTGCATCTTGCATTTGATTGCCTGAAATAAGTTATTATTAGATATCAAATCAATTTCATTTATAGCAAGGATACTAATACAATAATCACAAGTTTCCTTTTTTTTAGAAAAAAAAAATTTTCTTCTTCGAAGGTGTGAAGATCAAGAATGGTTTTAAGAAAGTTACCACAAGTAATTTTTCTGTGTCCATTTGCAAAAATCCTCACAAGATCACCCTACATTAGAAAGAAAAAATATAGATAAAATATGTGAAATTTTTAACAAAACTGAAATAACATAAAAAGGGAAAACCTTTTCCTTACCATCTGTTCTTCTCTCCCAATGGGGATAACGTCAACAGCAAGGTACGAATCCACATCATCAGCTGTGACAAGGTGCTCTGCTTTTTCCTCTCCTGTTGAGAATTTCATTTTTCATTAGTAAAGTTTGACGCAAGTGCAAAAGGATAACTAGAACAAGATTTAACTTGATATTAAAAAAAAAATTTAACATGTTTCTTGGCCAAATTTCAAAAAAAGGTATAAAGTAAATTAATTTAGATATTTACCAGCAATATAGCATCTACTCCCGTCATCATAAAACCTCAACCACTGCCAACAATTAAGAGAATAAATGAATGAGAATACACTGTTCTGACTTGTGTAACAGCTTCAATTTTTTAAATTAGTAGTCTGAATAATTGGTACAAACAGCTTGCTTCAAATCGTGATGCATATATTATTAATTTGCAAAAGATTGGCATAGTACATGCTATATAAATCAGTATAAAACCCCATTTTAGACCCTCAAACTGTCAGAACTGTCAGAAGAAAATACCATCTTAAATAACAGACATTGTAACAATTTTTCCGAAGAGATCCTTGTTAATAATTTTCAGCTCTCAGAAATATTCCCCAAATACGGACATGTCATTTATCCGATATATATTAATTAAATTTACGAAAAAAATTATTTTTTGTTACAGAAATTTTCAATATTTTTTGTATTCATTATTAAATAGCAAATTAATTTAGAATTATGTTTGTGTTTTCACGACTTTTAGATTTGAATTATTGTCTACAGTCCACCCATGGCCACGATCTTCTGTTGTGACTACATCTGCGTATAGATACTGCCACAAGTAATATTTTTTTTGTATTATTCATTACAAGCAGGCCACAGCTTCTTAATTAAAACAATAATAGTTGAAATGTATTATAACTCAGGATGTCTAGCGCTGGCCATAGGCTGTTTGTAAATAGGCCTGTCAAAAACCATCCGTTTCGGACGTCGTTCTGTTCCGTCCGGACGGAATGTTAAATGAAATACAAAATTTGTTTCGTTTTTAAAAACGGAATGGAAACAAAACTGATATATGTTAACGTTACTGAAACGGAATACAAAAATAGACTGAAATCAATGGTACGAAGGACGGAACGGAAAACGAAATGTTTTTGTGCATGTTGTGCGCGTTTGACAGGCCTATTTATAAAGCTCAGAATGAATCTTTTGACAATTGACATATCTAGGAAATGTACTCAAATTGGCAAAACAAAATGAATGCTCTTCTCTGATTCTCTCCCAGCTTAAAGTTTGAGAGCAGCTGATTTAAGTTTGACTTTGACCATCTGAGCTCAATTTCAACTAATATAGTTTCCATAAGCTCTTCTCTTAAACCATCATTATGATGACCGATCTATTAATTAACCTGGTGTTTCTGTTTCAAACTAATTTATAAGCATAAGTTATGAAAATTAGACTTAAGAGTTAAGACGGCATACAGCGAAATCACAGCGAACCGTTCCATTTGTGCCGAAGCCGACAACCTGGATGGTATGGCCTAACCGCGCTTCGCCAGAGATGCACAACCCTTCCACCTCCGGCAGCGTCTCCATGTTCTCAGCCTCGGCTCCTATGAGCTGTCGTGTGTCGAAGGAAAAGGAATCCGACCCATCATCACTCTCCTCATCACTGATACTTGGCTGAGGATGAAGACTCTCCGTTTCCATCAGATAGAGAGATTTTTTTTTTTTCTTTTAGGAAGAATGAAAAGAGGGGTGATCTCTTTTGGTTATTTCAGAGGTAAGATTGCAATGAAAAACTCAAAACTGGTTAGGAACTTGGGAGGTAGCTTCCGGTCAATGAGAGATAAAATAAAGACTTTGACTGACTGAATCTTCATCTGACCAAAAATGAAGAATTCTTTCTTTTTATTTATTTTTTTCTGAATTTTCTCTTGATGATGTGCATTAGGCATTAGAAATGTGACAATATATCATTATAAAATTTTCTAGTGGCCCCACTCCCGCTGAACATAACCAATATATTTTTATTTTATATTGGACATGTTTTTAACAAGGAAGATCAACCAAATCTGAAAGATCTAAATTTCTTTCGATGATATCCATCAAAACAAATCCTAATTACTTCAGCAAGTCTTCAAATATGTTTATGGTCGTTGGGAGAGAACTTGTTGACTTTGGAGTCAGCAAGAGAGACATGTGGCGGAAATTCCTGTTATCCTGTATTTGCGTTGCTGACGTGTCACTAAACAAATAAACAATCTTGATTGTCCTTTTGAATAATTTGGTTCTATTTGCGTGATAGTATGAATATGATCATTGATCTACCATCATGTATTCATGTGTCCTTTTATTTGACTTGTTGGACCCCCTATTTTTTGCTATTTGTGTTGCATCGTCGCTCTCTGTCTTTTTTTTTTTTAAGTTTTATTTTTCCCCTTTTCCTGTGCCCCGAGGTACACCCATTTGTAATGATATTGACGTGCTATTTAATAAACTTTCTTCTACATTTGTAGAAATTAAAATGTTATATTTTAAAATATGGGTAGAACAGAGTCAAATTTCCTACCTATTTTTTACGAAACTATTGAAAGGTGGAAAAACTAATAAGAGGACAAGTATAGATCCAGAATAAATTTCTGTTTCTAAGATAGAGATGGACATTGTTATTTGAATGCAAGCTAGAAATAAAGAATTTTGTTCATGTCCGAATCAGAATAAGAAATTGTCCTAAGTTATTACTTATTACTAGGGACAAAGAATTATTTTAGAGCAAACTAGGGAAGAAAACTTCGTTGTTGGTCCAAACTAATGAAACAGTATACCTCCAGGATTGAGTTGCCCTTCTTCTGTTCTTCTAAGTTCTAATTCGAGAAACTAACCGGTAGAGTAAGAAAATTGTGTAGGTTCTACATATTTTAAAAATTAAGATTTAAATTTTTCTAGCTATATAATCTTGAATAAATTATTAATATAAATTATTCGGACGACTGATAAGTGAAGGACCATGTTTGGCCCATCTCAAATTACAAAAGCAAAGCCTTTAGTTAGTTATTTAAGTGCATAGAATGAGTGGGATCTTTTTGAAACTCAAAAAGATTCACCTTGAGGGATCAGAAGGTGCGTTTGGATCGTTGGAAGAAAGAAGAAGAAGAAGGAAAAAAAAATTATAAACAATCCAAACTCTTCACAAAATTACACACTTTCCAATATTTCTTTTCACTTCTTCCCTTCTTCCCACACCTATCCAAACACACTCAGAAGAAGAAAAAACAAAAGAGATCCCAATGAATTTCTAATCTAAACATCTCAAAAGTCCCTACCTTTCAAAAGACAAACCATTAGCAAGTTCGTGAGAAATCTTTTTGGGGATTAAAGTTGTCACCGTGTTGCTTTCTTTTGTTTATAATTTAATTCTTTCCTTCATATATCAAATAAGCACCTTATTGCACTAAACGGGTTCTTTTCATGTGGTCCCAGAGCTCCACTATTGAGACTCTTAACCAAGTATAATGAAAGATACATACGCAGGTACTGCCATCTTACAATCTCTTCCCTAAACTCTCTAGATTTTCAATAAGAATATATTTTATTTTTATACTTGACATATTATAGGAAAAAATAATTACCTCAACAAGAACTTAAAAAATATGTAAAAACAAAATTAAAAGAAAACCAAAAGTTTGACTAACAAATGACGAGAATTCAATAAAATTTTAAATTGCTTTATTTGCTTACGCTTTGGCAGCTTCATAGATAATGAAGCAACTAATATCTAAATTTTGTCTCAAATTAAATGGCTCGTCATATTTTATTTGGATTAAGTTTGTCCACAATCTAGAATAGTTAGTGTCATAAAACCA
Organism: Rhynchospora pubera; assembly: GCA_028095005.1. Classification (NCBI taxonomy): domain Eukaryota; kingdom Viridiplantae; phylum Streptophyta; class Magnoliopsida; order Poales; family Cyperaceae; genus Rhynchospora; species Rhynchospora pubera. Next base: position 44,899,055 of record CM051462.1, read on the forward strand.
CCAGTCCACCACCATGCACCACCATGCTCCGTTTGGATTGCTTAGGAATAAAAGGAATAGCCTATTTCTAGGCGAAAAGTATTGGGAAGTGTATAATTTTGTGAAGAGTTTGGATTGTTTATAATAAATTTACACTTAGAAAAAGCTATTCCTCCTATTCCCATACGATCCAAACGGGGCTCTCGTTGATTTATGGTCCAATTTACAACCAAGCAATGATAAATATATTTGAGAAAATCAAAACATATATTGACGACTATATATAGTTCTTAAGTGTTAGCTATGTAGGCTCTCGTTGATTTTCTCTAACATCTTATTATAATAGTAAAATAACTATAAATATTTTTTGATAGAACTTCTAGAGACATACTTCATTAATTTCTTAATAGAAATCAATAATGTTCACAATTTTAAAGCATTTTTTTAGAAAGAAAGTTCATTGTTAGTATCATTCCGTAAATTTGCTCTAGGTCAATAATCAAGAACCATATGCATGATGTATCATTTCAAACTCTACTCGCTAATTATCTCTTTCTCTCTTTAAACGCTTGACATATGAAATTTAATTTCATTGACATAAAAAAGTCATATTCTTTTTAGAAAGCTTGACAGTGGGTGTCTAGTATATATATATTTATATATATATATTCATCATATGTAACACCAACTCTCGATACACTGATACATATACAAATATGTGTTAGCATTATTTTGCAACGGTGCCTTAAAACATTATCTTCGCATTTTGCATGCTACGGATACCTCAAAAATTATCTTCCAAAACTTGATGTTATAATGTATGTATCAGATCACATATCAAAAACATAATCAAAGGAAGAAACTGTGTGTCGCTAGAACACATTAAATAGCCCGACACGGTTCTAGCGTAGAATAAGAAAAATTTGATGTGTTCTAGCGACACGGTTATTATTACCAACTGAATTGTAGAATAAGAAAAATTTGATAAAGACATAACATAAGCGATAATAAATTCATAAGAAAAATTCGGGCCCGACACGGTTATTCACATATTTGATTAATTACCAACTGAATTGTAGAATAAGAAAAATTTGATGGGAGTCATTATAATAGTTATTATAGTTAAATAAAAAAAATGACTATGTTATTCTCAATAGGATAGATTAATGCAGTAATGATAATATTTTTAATGGAGTTCAAATATGTGTGTTCTTAAAAAATTATATGTATTATGTATAATTCTTAAAATATATTATATAAATATATATTTAATTGAAAAATTGGGGCGATATCTCCGTTGCATATAATGTAAATCTTTTGGGGAAAAAAAAAAGGAGAAACAGACCAACAGTGTAAATTAATGCATCAAGGATAACTGTCGACGACGAAACAAATCATTCACGGGGGTTTCTCCATATATACTTCCTGATTCCAAGAATTTTAGGGGCTAAACTGAACATAAATCTTCCATTCAAATACCAATTCTAAACCATACTCCATTCTAAACTGAAACTCTTCAAACTTCCTCGAGCCATGGCGTCATCCCCGCCCCGGTCACCGACTGGTGAAACCCCTCAACCACCAACCCCACGCTCACCGCCTCAAAGCTTCCATTCACCTCTCCAGTCACCGTCCCACGAGCCCGCATCGTCAGGCAACCACTTCATCCCTCCATCTTCTCCTGTCAACAACGCCAACAACACCAATTCCCTTCTCCAATCACCTACCGATGAAGGGCTTCCATCGCCAATCCAAAAGTCACCAAATCACTTCCAATCATCTATTCCATCACCGTCACATGGGCCTGTGTCGTCGGGCAACCACTCAATTCCTCCTTCTTCACCTCTCGGCAATAACAATTCCAATAGATCCCCTCACTTGTCACCGTCACCGAATCACCTCTCGATTTCTCTCTCGCCATCCAATAACAACAGACAAGAGAACCACAAAGAAACCCAACTTAACCACAAACCGATACTCTCACCGAAACTCTACCCCCTCCATCTACGATCATCGAAGCAGTCGTTTCAAGTCCAGCCTCCTTCTTTACACTCGTTATCAGAGTCAGAGCCATCTCCGTCCTCCCTAGCAGTGATATCCAATCCCGTAAACGAGACCAACAAACAAGTGAATTATGACGAGGAAGCCATCGACTCGCCGCTGAGGACAGTGAATTTAGATAGGAGCAATGGGCCGAGGCGGGTGTCGGGAAGTGGAGGAGGCAACAATTATGTCGTAGCAGAGACAGTGTGGAGAGCTGAGGTAAGACGGGCAGCAGTTGCACTTAGGGTGTTGGCTGCCGTGCTGTGTATGGTTTCGTTTTCAGTCATGGCGGCCGACCGGACAGAGGGGTGGGACGGGGACTCATACCGTTTACATGAGGAGTACCAGTAAGTCAGATTAGTTTATGTTTATTTTTTCAATTAATGTTGATTGTTTTTTTATTGTGGAAATGGATGATTTCTTGCCTAATTTCACTACCCAAAAAAAAAAGAAATGAATTATTTCCAGGTTTAGTAAAGAAATAATAAATTCATAAAGACATAACATAATTTTATTATTAATATTCCAAAAATACGTGGGAGATGACTAGATGAGGTCATGACGCAATACCTTAATAGCGATATTCCTTTTGACCATTAATTTAGTATTGCATCGGTAATATAGCGACGTTGCTAGTGATACTTACACTGTGTTTGGATGGAGGTTCCAAGGGGGAAGGAAAGAGAATGGAGGTGGAATTTAGAAAGTTTTCTTGTTTGGTTGGAAGAAAATAGGGAAAGTAAAATTTGCGCGGAGGTAAATATTTTCCTCTAATAGTTTTCCTACTATACAAATATTTTCTCCTCCGAATTGGAGGAGAACGAAGGGAAAAGAAAAATTTTAAAATGACGTCTTTAACGATTGGACAGCGACTACCCTTCTCCTTCCTTTCATATAGCCTTTGTCCTTTTGTTTAATCTCCGTAGTCCATATTTTTATCTTCCCTTTTTTTTTATTTTCTCACAAAGAGCACCAAGCTAGGTGCTGACCTTAGTGCCTTTAATTTTGGACATTGATACTGGACTCTTTTTTTTTTATATACAATTCCTCGGTAATTCAAAAATAATATATAAATATTATTTCCTTAGTAATTCATTCATTTATTTAATTTATCAAGTAATAACGGAGATAGCATATTTATTTAGTTTCAAAATGTTGTATGTTTTACTTTTTTTTTAGCATTGCATATATATTTTTTGAATTATGCGAACTTGGTTGAGATTGTTTGCTCGGTTATGTAAAGGGTGCAGGGATAAAATAGTCAAAAATTTATATTTTCCTTTCACTGAAATAATTCATCCAAACAAGATATACAAAGGAAAGAAAAATTAATTTTCCTTCCCCTTCATTTTTCATCCAAACAAGAAATATTTAATTATTTCACTTTCCATCCCATCTCTTTTCTTTCCTCTTTATATTTTTCTTTCCCTCCCATCCTCTACCACCGAACCAAACAGAGTGTTAAGCGATAAGGAAAATTATATCTTCTTTTTATTTGCCAAGTTGAAATAACAGATTATTTTTATTACTGAAGATGCTACTTCCAAATCAGAGCAATTGTGCAATAAAGTAGAATAAGCTACTTTATTTCCACCTTGAGGAAGATTTTGATCAGGCTACATATATTTTTTGGATTTTACCGTATAATGAATTACAACACAAAGACTAGCGCGGGAAGTGTATTATTAATTTATTACTATAAAAACATGATAAAATCATGAAAATAAGGAGAATTCCGCTACATGGTCCCCGAGTTACCACAACTAGCTAGTTCTTGTACTAGATAATTTGATATTTAAACAATTGGTCTTAGACTTAAGTCATAAGTGACATGTGCACGTACAAAATTTAAAAATTTCGAAGATAATTTTGTAGAACATTAAAATGTTGGGTTTTATTTTATAAAATATTGAAAGGTATTTCATTAGTTCAAGATCGTAGTTCGATTCTTTATTTGTGACCAAAATGGGTATACTCATTTTTTTAATTTTAGTCTTTAATAAATTTGAAATCGGTACTTGTCTAGATGTGATCCGATTCCAATCTGCCGACAGCGGAAAGCATTTGTCAAATTTGAAAGTTATATAGATCAAAGCCTACATCACCACGGTACTTGGTAACCTCTTCGACAAGGCATTGTAGTTGATGCTAAAAAATGACTTCACCATTTTCTTTTTGAATTGCCTCAGACCATCCGAAATAGTATCATCTGTGTCATTTTTTCTCTTTTCCACCCTCCTCCCCTCCCTCTCCCGCTCCCTCTCCAGCATCATCCTTTCTCTTTGGTTCCCTTTTTTCAACTCTTCTGTCGTAATCTATCGATACCATCAGTGCGACGCCTCGACAACCTCCTTCACACGAATGCCGACGTGCGTCCCCTTTCCCTTTCCTTCCCCGCCCAATCCACTACTTAGGTTTACTCGAAGCTAGGGTTACGATGCCTCCGCTTCCTTTGCCCTTCTCCCTTTCCCTTCTCCATATCTCCAGCCTTTTCCCTTCTCCCTTCTCCAACGAACTTCACCTCCTTTATTATCTCTTCTCTATCCAAGCCTGCGATCCAGATCTTCGGCCCTCTTCCTTGTCTTTTCTATCTAAATCCTCTGTTTTTAGTCCTAAAGTTGTTATAATAAAGGAGTAAGTAATAAGTGTAAGTATTCAGTTTGTCGTAAGAAGAGAGATTTATAAGAAGACATCTTCTTATAAATATAAATGATCAGATTGTTATAATAAATGATTATTATAAGTCTATTAGATATAATAAGAGATTATCTTAATAAACTGAACATTTATATATAATAAATCGAACATTTGTACTTACTAAACTGAACATTTGTACTTACAAAACTAAACTTTTATACTTAATAAAATGAGCATTTTTTTCTTATAACATTTATATTTTTTATTACAACTAACTAAACATTTATACTCAATTAATAGAATATTTGTACTTATCCAACTGAACATTTTAATAAAAAAATAAAAAGAGAACATTTATATCTAATAAAGTTAACCCTTATAACAACGAAGTGAACAAAAAGTAAGTGCATTGGGTGAGGGGACCATCGGGCGCTCGCTGAGGGGAGCGCCTCAGCGATGGCGTGCAATGGTAAATCGCCCGATGGAGATAATCAATTATTTATGAGAAATGATAGGGTCTAATATATTAGACGGATGAATATGTCCAATATGATCGTTCTCATGATTCAAATTCTAAACGACCGATTCAAACTATTCAATTTTCCATATTGAAAACTTATAACAAATTAATTTTCACAATTTTTTGAAATTTTTTACTATATTTGGTATTTTAGAAAATTCTTGATATAAAAATTATGGATCATCCAATATCAACTTGATTTTCTAAAATAACAAAAACAAAATAAAAAAATATATAAAAATTGATTTCTTATAAGTTTTTAATATGTATTGAACGGTTCAGATCAGACATTTGAAATTTAAAAATATGAAAACGATTGTATTGGACAGACCATATTTGTCAAATATATTGAACTCTAACATTTCTCAAATAATATTATTATAAATTGTTTTTCTTGAGTAAAATCCGCCAGTTCAAAGTTATGTCTATTCCTTCTTTCCCAACTGGCCATAATTAAAATGGCACAGTTCATAATCTTAATCTCATAGTATTATCCATAGGCCTTCAGCAAAACTTGAAAAGTAGCCCACATAAATTCCTGAAACGTAATTAAGTAATTGAACGATTGATCCTACTTCTAGGCGAGCGTGTTTAGCGTTCTGGGGGGAGGATAAAGAGAGTTCCATGTGTACGGATATTTATATTTGTTATAATCGTGGTATTCTATAACACATGTGGTCACCATTAGGAATTAATTTGTGAAGGCCCATGCGAACTAGATATTAATCACTGTTGCTATCATATTATTAATTATTTAAGGCTGTTGCTATCATTTTTTTAATTATTAAGTCCATGTGGAACTTTTCTCTATCATGCGTTGGAGATGGAACGGTGCTAATTAAAATTTCAAAGTGCACTTTTTTAAGTTAAAAATATGAGATATTGCTTGATCCTAGGATCAACATGAATTATTGCTTTCTTTGGAATAATTTTAAGGAACAAAATCTTAGAAAAGATTGAGAATAGGAATTAACAAAATTTAAGGACAAGAAAAATCACACGTTGAAGTTTGAATGGTCAACTAGATAAACGGCTGAAAACACCTAGCTTAGTCTGACTTTCAAAATCTAAATTGCTTTCTTTCAATTTTATCAATTTTTAAATTCTCAAGTGCTGATTGATTTTTATTCCCAATTAAAAAATTTGTTTCCTCTAGATACAATCAATATGTATATATAATTTATATTTTTACTTTTATTTTTAAATAAGATATTTTGTTGATGCAATGACTGAATGACAGGTATGTTCTGACAGTGAACGTCATAACATTTGTATACTCCAGTATACAGTTGTTTTTAGAGATCCACCGTGTTATCACCATGAGACATGCAATCCCCAGACCGTTGTCGTACTACATCGATCTCATCATGGATCAAGTTAGTCAATCCATTTCCTACTCCATTCCTTAATTTTTAAATGAACCTGATAAATTCTGTATTATCAGCTGGTTAATTGGCTTGGCTAATTTAATCATACATCCACCTACTGTAGATACTGGCATACCTTCTGATGTCGGCATCATCAGTAGCAGCATCACATAATGATATTTGGTCCTCGAGATTCGGAGGCGATGAATTCACAAAAAAGATCAACGGCTCGGTGGTTGTATCTTTCGTGGCTTTTATTGCTGTTGCTCTCAGTTCAGTCATATCTACATATGTCCTCTTTAGATGGCTTGCCTAGACTAACAAGATACGTACCGATTTATTTGTATGTATAAAATTATAAATGTTTGTCTGCTTCTTGTAAATTGAGGTAATTTGCATGCAATATCTTTTGAGGAAAGTAAATTTTAGAAATTTTATGATTTTGTTAAGTATAGGGTTTAGGGCTGAAAACAGAAGTCGTTTTAACCGTTTTCGTTTCATTTCGTCCGGACGAAACGGTTAACGAAATAACAAAATGATTTCGTTTGGTTGGACGAAACGATTGACGAAATAATGAAACGGTTTCGTCCATGTGTGAATCACGAAAATTTCGTCAATTTCGATCGTTTTGTCCGGACGAAAAGATCAACAAAATAAAAAATCTGTTTCGTCGTAAATGACGAAACGATCGACGCACATTTGCGCCATCATCTCCATCATTTTGCAGTCTTAATAGGGTTACATGATTACATATCTTATAGAAGGGCCACAAGCCCACAAGAAAACGGGCCTGAGTTTTTTTAATGAAGAATTCTTAAATTTATTTTGTAAAATATTGCATTACTTGGGCTTCTACCTGATCTTGTTTAATATTGAGCTTAATGTATATCTTGAATCAAATCAATGTACTATGCGAAATTCAAGTGGTGCATGATCACAACTTGGTAACCTCTGCCAAGTATCTCTAGAAAAAAATGGTGCATGATCGGTTAATCGCATACTTCAGTGAATTTCAACATTTATAGCGTCCGAATTGCCAATTGCAGAAATTGTGGGTATTGGGCCGTTTAACCGAATTACATATCAATGTCTTATATCTATTTATCTTACAAATCTTATAGTTAGTTAAAAGTTAATTATTATGACATGGATATCTAAGGAAAAGCATGCACACCGTCGGTTTCTTCTTTTCGCACTTGAAAAAGAAAACCGGTAAGAGTAAAACATTACAATCTTTCTCATTTTATTCATTCCTTTGGTGGGGGAGTTCAAATTGATCATGAAATAAATGATTTGTAGAAGTTACAATGTCCTCCTAACAAAAGAAATAATAATAAAGATCAATAATTAAAATCAAGCAAGGGTCTCGGCAGCAAGATGGAGAACGATGGGGCTGCGAACAACATGACGTTTTGAGATCCAATTCAAATCACCAAAACTATTCACTTTGTTACCTCCAACCCATTTGAAGACGATCTTGAATGTCTTCTTTTCATACACTCTAGTGAAGTTCAGAGTTTCTGGTATGACAGTTGCAGAAAATCCTCTTGGAACATTGATTTTAGCTTTGTAAGAATCCTTCTTATGTCCAACATTGGTCACGGTTCGGTAAATAACTGCATTACCAGTTGACAAAGGCACAACCATTGACGGGTAGTTCAATTGCTCTTGAGGGATTGCCTTAGTCTTTGCACATTTGACAGGCGGTAAAGGATGAGTAATTACTCGAATTTTGTCATCACTGTAGCCCAATCCGCATAAATAGGGAACATATTCTTTTATATGAATGTCATAGACCAAACCAGGATTTAAGGCTTTACTTGGGTCCACATGCCCAGCACCCATGTCGTATGCATTAGCTTGAAGATGGTTTCCATTTGTCATCGGTTTTCTATCGAGGGATTGCCAATATGCAGTTGTCATAATAGCCGACTTAATTGCAGCTGGGGACCAAGTTGGGTGTGCTTTTTTAATTAAAGCAGCTATTCCACTCAGGTGTGGGCAAGCCATGGAGGTACCTGACATGAGATCAAAGTAATAGGTTTTTTCTTTTGCCTTTACAGGCGGCACCCCTGCTAGAATGTTCACTCCAGGGCCTGTAATATCGGGCTTCAAGATGAATGAATTTTGCTTGCTTGGACCTCGAGACGAGAAATTAGCAATTGAAGGCGACCGAATGTTATCCATCACAACACCTTTAAAGATCAGAGTTGCTACAGGGTTATTAGTAGAACGGATGTATTTCTTTAATTTCTCGCCATCAAAATAATTGATGTTGGAGGCTGGAAGGACTTCATACTTATCCTGTATTGTATCATACCCATCTTCCTTATAATTCACAAGTATCATGCCAACTCCTCCAGCGTCGGAAACTTGTAGACCTTTCTGGATTCTATCACTGCCACCACGATCACAGATGACAATCTTGCCATTGACTTGCTTCCTATCTAGTTTCAAGCATTGGCCCGACTTGATGTCTCTTGCCTTACCTAGGTACACAAGTGGAAACATCTTGGGCATCCAAATATTTATATCGGGTTGGTATACGGATTCCCCGTCAAGTTGAAGTCCATTGCCAAGTTTGACAGTGGAAACAAATCTTCTATTTATGGTGCTTGCAGCCACTGTAAGGAGCCATGGTGCATCATTGGAGAGTGTAAAGGGTAAGGGCCCCTCGTTACCTGCAGCAGTGCTAACAAAGACCCCCTTATGGCTGGCCGTGAATCCCCCAATAGAGATTGGATCATCGTAGAAAGGCGTTGAATAGCCTCCAAGAGAAATAGAGAGCACATCACAACCATCTCTGACAGCCTCTTCAATCGCTCTTAATATATCTGGCTGTTCACAACTTATTTCGTTTCTACAAACCCTGTAAACTGCTATGTGTGCCCGTGGTGCCATCCCCGATGCTAGACCCATGGCATTCCCAAAAACACTTATATTCTTCACAAAAGCTCCAGCTGCTGTGCTTGCAGTGTGGGTCCCATGACTACCAGTATCAAAGGGAGGGATGTGCTTCTGCTCTTCAGCACCCGCCCGCAAGAATGATTTGGCACCGATAAGTTTGTTGTTGCAAAATTTAGTTTTGAAATCACAGTGACCCTTCCACTTGGCTGGAGGCTTTGGCATGCCTTTGCCACTAAAAGAAGGGTGATCAGGCCAGATACCTGAGTCGATTATGCCGATAATCATGCCCTCTCCCATATTTTTTGTTCTTCTCCACAAGCCACCGCGCCCACGTAGATTAAGGAACTTTGGAGTTTGGGTTGTCATGAGCTTGTAGCGGTTGTTGGCTAAGATAGCACGTACACACCACGGATGTTTCAATAATTCTTGCACTTCCTCCTCAGTCAGTTTAGCCGCGAAACCATTCACAACTGTATTGTAGGAGTAGATTAGTCGAGATGCACTTGAATCCTTGAGGACAGTTGACAGGAGGGAGTTGTGCCATTTTTCTGTATTTTCAAGCACAGAAGTGTTAACATCTGTTGCTGGTCGAACGAAAACTATGTAGTTTTGAAGTTTGTTGTGGTCATCATTGGCTGCCACGGCACTGAAGCCAAAAGAGTAAATGAGGATCAGGATGCAGAGGTACTGGAGAAGAGACGCTCTCTTAGAACCCATTTGGAGAGAGAGCTTGATGCTTTTTGAAGGCTGGAGAGAGCTTGGTGGTTTTTTCAAGGCTAGATTGCTATAAAGAGCTTGTTGTTGGCGGCCTTAATTTTTTTTGTGCCGAGGCAGGGTTTAAATAATGTGCATTCGTAGAGAAACCGTGATAGTTTCCAGGGATCCCCTAAATAGGAAGATTGATTAAAACTTAAACTAAGCCACTAAATTTAGGTAACTCACTAACAAAAGTGTTGTTATACTACCTATGTACTTGGGATGTTTTTCCTAACTCGGAGGAATTAACGGTGTCAGTGCCTCTTTTTCAAAAATAGATAACAATCAGTATCACGGCCTATGCTAGAATGGTTAATTAAATTATTCGAGTAAACCCTCGCTACATTTTTTTATTCCTGGAAAAAGGATGGATAAATGCCTATATGTCACAATATTTCTAACTGTTTCAACTAATATTAAGGAGCTCTTGATGAACTTCTTTTTGCGAATGCATCATAATTCGTGACAGAAACTCCTTGCCTTATCATTTGTTCTTTCCCTTCATTAATAAATGACAAAAAAAATACTTGCTATTGTTTGGTACCTAAAATAAAGAATATGGGTCATTATATGAGTTAATATGCAAATATCTTGCTTGCTTAGGTGATTGAATAAGGGATCCATTTGTTTGGCTAAAATTTATTTCAAAAATTAATTTAAGAGATAATTAAATCAGCAGGGTTGTCTAATCAAAGTTTCTGTAAATTAAGTTCAGTCAAACAATTTATACAAAATTAAAAGATGCAAGTTTTAGACTGGCCTTGATCTTGGTGTATTGTGTCGAGTTATGACTGCTCTAAGAGATCATTGTACGTTTTCTTTTTTAGATAAATTTGACAGTGGCTGTTAAAGAAATCATTGTGCATTTTCTAAGCTTGCATTTCTCGTCTTGTCTTCTTTCTGATAGAGTGATAATACAGTCAGCGCTTGGATGACAACACATTCAAATGAATTGATGGTGCAACGTTCAATTTCTTGCTTCTCAAATGTAATAAAATAATCAGTGTTTGTGGAGATCGTTTAATTTAAATAATTATGAAAATTGAGAAGGCATCTAATTAAACAGATTGATGAACCCCTTTTCGTAACTTTGATCTGTACGGAACAAATGAAATCAGAAAGAATGAGAGATTTACTTCTATTTGTTAATGTACGAAGCCAAATTGGGCTCGGCCCAAAGAGGCCCATACGGAAAAGAAATAGAAAGGAGGGGGGTTACGGAGACAGAGGTATGAATGAGAATCGAGTCCCTCTGTGCATCTCTGTTGGAGCTCTCTTGTCTTCTCCAAGCTAGCTATCTAGGGTTTGCTATTTCTCTTGTATCTCTTGTTAATTCCACCTCAAATAGTGAGTGAGAGTGTGAGTGAGAGAGAGAGGAAGGTTGATAGCTTGATGATCTCCATGTACTTGTAAGAAACTCTTGATTTAGTGGATTTGCACCGATCGCTCCCGTGGTTTTTTCCCTTTCGGGTTTCCACGTAAAATCTTGTGTCTCTCTTTATTTTCTTGTGCTTGATTGTGCTATTGTTGTTTGGTTCTCAAGTGGTACCATCATAGCTTTGTTCTTGCGGGTTTGTTTTATGCCCGTCACGTGTTTGTCGAAATTACTACCTCCTTGTTTACTTGGCTTCCGCTGTGCCTAGACACCTGTGAGCGTGTCCCAACAACTGGTATCAGAGCGTGTTGGCTCGTTGGTGTCAAGAATAGGAGTTTGAGACTTGGATTGGTGTAGGTCTAATTTCTTGTGTATTTCGGTGGTTACACGTGTAGTAGTGATAGAATGGAAAAAGCTATGGAATTTGAGAAGTTGAATGATAGCAATTGGCCAATTTGGAAAATGTTAATGCAAGATTACTTGGTGGTAAGGATTTGGATTTACCATTGATGGGACCGAGTGCACAACCTATTCATATGGAGGATCATGAATGGGAGTTGCTAGATCGGAAGTGTTTGGCGGCTATAAGGCCGTGTATTTCACCATCTATCTTGTTTGATGTCTACCAATGTAAGACCGCTCATGAGCTTTGGACCACATTGGAGCGATCATATGAGCAACCTTCGGGTGTAAACAAGATGCATGCTATGAAGCGATTATTTCTCTTGAAAATGAAGGATGGTATTTCAATGAGAACGCATGTAAGTGAGTTCAACTCAATTGCGGCTCAATTGAAGTCCTTGAAGGTAAACCTTGATGAAGAGGTTTTATGCTTGTTACTTTTGAGCTCTTTGCCTACAAGTTGGGATACTCTTGTGACTACCGTTGCAAACACAATGGGCAACCAATTCAAATTGAGTGATGTTGTTGCTTCATTGATGAATGAGGAAACTAGAAAGGCCACAACCCAATTGGAAACCGGGCCTAGTGAGGCATTGACGGTTGATAGGGGACGGCCGGTGACTAGGGGCAATTCCTCGGGCAAGAAGGGTGGTTCTCAAGGCAAAGGAAAAACAAAGTCTAAAGGCCGAAAATTTTCTTGTTGGCATTGCAAGAATGAAGGGCACTTGAAGAGAGATTGTCCTCTCTTGAAAGGCAAGCAAAAAGAGAAGAAGCAAGATGGTGAAGCGAGTATAGTTTCCGATGAGATTGGAGATGCGGTAACTCTAAGTGTGACAAGTTCCGAGAAGGAGAACATGGATGTTTGGGTATTGGATTCGGGTGCATCATTCCACATATGCTCGGATCGTTCTTATTTTGTCAACTACAAGGATGTAGATGGTGGGAATGTCTATCTTGGTGATAGTCGGCCATGCAAGATTCTTGGAGTTGGTGATGTTGAGCTTGAGCAAGCCAATGGAAGGCGATGTAAGTTGAGCAATGTGAGGTATGTTCCCAAGATAACCAAGAATCTTATCTCGGTGGGTCAACTTGATGATGGCGGATTTGTTGTATCTTTTGGTGAGGGATCATGGAAAGTGTCAAAGGGTTGCATGACATTGATGAAGGGACACAAAGATGGGAGTTTGTACACTCTTCATGGAGCGCCTCGAAAGGGTGTTGTTGCTATGGCAAGTGAGCATGGTGATATGCACATGTGGCACAACCGCCTTTGTCATCTAAGTGAAAGAGGTATGAAAGTGTTGCAAAATGAAAATTACATTCCTTCTTTTGATTGTTCATCTCTTGAATTTTGTGTTCATTGTGTAATGGGAAAACAAAAGAGAGTGAATTTTAAGAGGAATGAGTCCCATAGAAAGGTGAAACCATTGGAATTGGTTTATTCCGATGTGTGTGGTCCATTTAATGTCAAATCTCTTGGTGGTGCTAGTTATTTTGTTACTTTCTTAGATGACTTTTCTAGGAAGTGTTGGATTTATCCCTTGTCCTCAAAAGATCAAGTTCTTGAAACTTTTAAGAACTTTAAATCTCGTGTTGAAAAAGAGAGTGAAAAATCCATTAAGAGTTTACAAACCGATAATGGTGGTGAATTTTGCTCTAATGATTTTGACAATTTTTGTGCGAGAAATGGCATTCGGAGAGTGAAGACGGTTCCATACACTCCACAAGAAAATGGGGTCATTGAGAGGATGAACCGGACCATTGTGGAGAGAATTAGAAGTATGTTGTCTCACTCGGGTCTTCCAAAATCATTTTGGGCCGAAGCGGCTAACACGGCGGTTTACCTCATAAACCGATCACCTAGTGTGGCATTGGACGGTAGCATACCGGAAGTCGTATGGAGTGGCAAGAAGATCTCTTATGGCCATTTACGAACTTTTGGATGTGAGGCTTATGTGAAAATTCCTAATGTGAAGAGGAATAAGCTTGATGTCAAGTCACGGAGGTGTGCATTTGTTGGCTATGGCGGTGATGATTTGAGTTATAGGGTATGGGATCCTATTGAGAAAAAGACAATTAGAAGCCGAGATGTCATATTTCGTGAAGATGTGATGTTCATGGAAAATCATGAGAAAGAGCAAAGTGAAGAAAGACATGTGGAGGAGCATGTTGATGCTAGTGTTGCACCCAAGATGCTAGCGGATCCTCAAGTAAGTGGTCATGATAATGAGGATGAGAGTGAGCCGGTGGAAGCGCATGATAATGAAGGCATTATTGAAGAAGAGCACACTAATACCCCGATACAAGAGTTGAGGAGATCAACTCGGATTTCAAGAGCTACACAAAGGTATTCACCTTCCTTGTATTATGCTTTGTTCACGGATGCGGGTGAACCCGAGTCATTTCATGAGGCTATAAATTGTTCGGAGAAGGCTATGTGGCTTGGAGCAATGGAGGATGAAATGAACTCGTTGCATCTCAATGAGACTTGGGAGTTGGTTAAACTTCCTAAGGGAAAGAAGGCATTGAAAAATAGGTGGGTATTTGTGTTGAAAAATGAAGCCGATGGTTCTAAACGGCATAAGGCAAGGTTAGTAGTCAAGGGCTATGGACAAAAACATGGTGTTGATTTTAATGAGATATTCTCTCCCGTTGTGAAGCATAGTTCCATAAGGGTTGTTTTGTCATTGGTGGCTAACTTAGACTTGGAGCTTGTGCAACTTGATATCAAGACGGCTTTCTTGCATGGTGACTTAGATGAGGAGATCTATATGTCACAACCGGAAGGTTTTGTTGATGAATCAAACCCTAATCTTGTGTGTAGATTGAAAAAGGGGTTGTATGGTTTGAAGCAAGCCTCTCGGCAATGGTACAAGAAGTTTGATACTTTTATGCAAGAAGAAGGTTTTGAAAGAAGTGGCTATGATCATTGTGTCTACATGAAAGGAAAGGTGGGTGGTACTTTCACCTTGTTGTTACTTTATGTGGATGACATGTTGATTGCTAGTAATGATCATGATGAGATTGAGTCTCTTAAGCTTGATATGTCTAAGAGGTTTGCAACCAAGGATCTTGGCGAAGCAAGAAAAATATTGGGCATGCGGATTCATAGGGATCGGGAGAGAGGCAAGCTTTGGTTAAGTCAAACGGAATATGTTGATAAAGTCCTTGAGAGGTTTGACATGGTGAATTGCAAACCGGTGACTACACCTTTGGCCGGTCATTTTAAGTTGTCTAAAAAGAATTCTCCAAAGAATGCTCAAGAGAGATTGAAGATGGAAAAGGTTCCATACTTATCGGCCGTTGGTAGCTTGATGTATGCTATGGTGTGCACACGGCCGGACATTGCACATGCAGTGGGAGTTGTCTCTCGATATATGTCTAACCCGGGATGGGAGCATTGGCAAGCGGTGAAGTGGATACTTCGGTACTTGAAAGGCACTCGTGGCTTGCGGTTATGTTTTGGAGGAGATTCTAAATTAGCAATTGAAGGGTATGTTGATGCCGATCATGCGGGTTGTAGTGAGACAAGGAAGTCCACGACGGGCTTTGTCTTTACTATCGGTGGTGGAGCCGTTAGTTGGATGTCTCGACTACAAGACATTGTTGCTTTGTCTTCCACGGAATCGGAGTATGTCGCATTGACCGAGGCGGTGAAGGAAATGCTTTGGTTGAAAAGGTTGCTTGCACAACTTGGGTTGAAGCAAATGGAGTATGTGGTGCATTGTGATAATCAAGGTGCCATACATCTTTCAAAGAATGCGGCATATCACTCAAGAACTAAGCACATTGATGTGCGATACCACTTCATTCGTGATGTTCTAGACCATAGGCAACTAGTCGTGAGAAAGGTTCACACGAAGGAGAATGTTGCCGACATGTTCACGAAGGTGGTGCCTCCCGACAAGGTAATATTTTGTAGGAGGCAATCTGGGTTGGTTGAGTAACTCGGGTGTGTTTGGAGCGAGGTGCAAGGTGTGTGCTTGTGTGATCAAGTGGGAGCTTTGTCTTCAAGTGGGAGATTGTTAATGTATGAAGCCAAATTGGGCTCGGCCCAAAGAGGCCCATACGGAAAAGAAATAGAAAGGAGGGGGGTTACGGAGACAGAGGTATGAATGAGAATCGAGTCCCTCTGTGCATCTCTGTTGGAGCTCTCTTGTCTTCTCCAAGCTAGCTATCTAGGGTTTGCTATTTCTCTTGTATCTCTTGTTAATTCCACCTCAAATAGTGAGTGAGAGTGTGAGTGAGAGAGAGAGGAAGGTTGATAGCTTGATGATCTCCATGTACTTGTAAGAAACTCTTGATTTAGTGGATTTGCACCGATCGCTCCCGTGGTTTTTTCCCTTTCGGGTTTCCACGTAAAATCTTGTGTTTCTCTTTATTTTCTTGTGCTTGATTGTGCTATTGTTGTTTGGTTCTCAAGTGGTACCATCATAGCTTTGTTCTTGCGGGTTTGTTTTATGCCCGTCACGTGTTTGTCGAAATTACTACCTCCTTGTTTACTTGGCTTCCGCTGTGCCTAGACACCTGTGAGCGTGTCCCAACACTATTTGTGTAATTAAAAAAGCGAACCAAGAAAGTCGAAGGCGCCAATTAACAAAGGTAAATACCTCTGCATGATTCAATATTTCGAAAACTAGACCGGACTTGCTGGTTCGACCGGTTCGATTGTGAAGTGACAGCCAATCCTATTCAAAATGGATCCCAAACCTGCCTGAAAAATGACCCCAAAAAAAAAATGACCTGTTCTGTCTGGTTTTCGAATTAACCGGTGAACAGGAACAGATGCTTTCCTGTTACTTCTCTTTTCGGCTCATCTTTGGACCAGCTGATTCAATTTCTTTCAAAACTGGAAATTGAATTCAGTGCTTATAGTTCCATGAAAAAGATATTTTTACTATTTTTAATTTGTCTTTGTAGATTCCTTCTTCACAATCAAAACAATTTGAAAACTGGAAAATTAAGGAATGAGGATCAAAGGAAAATCTGATATAATCCACCACAGAAATAACATAATATACATGATTTCATTTATGCAAAAAAAATTATATATCGACAGAAAGTACTAAAAAAATATACTTAATTTTTTATATGATGTTATTCGATAGCTCTTCTGGTTTGAGCCGGTCCAGTTTTCAAAACGGAATACAAGTAATATAATAAAAAAAAAGCTAATAAGGAAGTACTAAAAAACTTATAATATAAAATACAAATTATAACATGAGTGAATCTCGTTAACAAATTTCTTCGTGGCATATAACATGGTATCACGTGTGTACATATTGTTAAAAAAAAATCTGGAGAATTCGCCAATGCGCTTATGTGAATGGCTTAATAAGATTAATTATAAAAATCTTTTTCCCTCCTTTCTATTTCTTCCGCTACCTTTGATTTAAATACGTGGTAACGGAAGCAAAAGGCAAGATTTAAATATAAGAAATTGATTATACGAAATTTATTGTCTTCCAAATTGATCCAGTTTTCCAAGAATTTAACCTGATTATATGAAATCTATTAAAGTGAGGTTACAGTTTTGAAAAGCAAAAAAAAAGAAGAATGCAATAACTGAAATCAAGCAACAGTTGAATTTTGAAGTTGGAGAGCAATGCAGCTGCGAACAACATGACTACCCGAGACCCACTTTAATTCTCCAAATACATTGTCCTTGTCAATGCCATCCCATTTAAAGACTATCTTAAATTTCTTCTTTTCATATACTCTACTGAAATGTAGAATATCAGGCTCGACAGTCGCAGAAACACCTTTTGGAACATTGATCAAAGCAGAGTAACTGGCAGGAACCTCTCCAACATTGGTCACAGTGCGGTAAATTTCCGCAGTACGATTTATTAGAGGCACACCAATTGATGGGTAGTTCAATTGCTCTTGCGGGATCGCCTTTATCTCCGCACATTTGACAGGAGGTAAAGGTTGAATAAGTGTTTCAATCTCGTCATCTTTGTAGCCTAATCCACAAAAGAATGGAATATATCCTTCTGGTGTTATGTCGTAGACCAACCCGGGGTCCAAGGCTTTCTCGGGGTTGACTTGACCAGCACCCATTTCAAATACATTAGCCGGAGTGTAGCTCCCGTTTGTGATCGGCCCCCCGTTGAGGGCTTTCCCATATGCAGTTGTTATAATTGCAGACTTGATTGCAGCAGGAGACCAGTTAGGATGTGCGTGTTTAATCAGAGCAGCTATTCCACTTAGGTGTGGACAAGCCATGGAGGTGCCTGACATGAGGCCGAATTGTCTCGTCGTGCCATGTTCAAGCAAAGGTGGCACTGCAGCAAAAATATTTACTCCAGGTCCAGCAATATCTGGTTTCAGTACAAGTGGACTTTGTAAACTAGGACCACGAGATGAGAAATCTGCGACATAAGGAGACCATTTGTCATCCAGCACAATGCCTCTGAAGATAAATGTCGCGACAGGGTTCTTACTTTTTTGGATATACTTCTTGATCTCCATACCATCAGAATATGTAACATCAGAGGCTGGAAGGATATGTCTATCGGGGAACGTTTGGTACTTGTCCACCTCCGCATTCACAAGTATCATGCCAACTCCTCCAGCATTGTGAACCACCTGGCCTTTCTCGAGTCTACCATTAATGCCACGATCGCATACAACAATCTTACCGCTGACTTGCTCCTTGTCCAAATTAATGCATAGTCCAGCTGAGTCATTTTTATTTTTGCCTAAATACACAATCGGAAATTTCTTTGCGGTCCAATTTTTGGGTTGGTACAATGATTCCCCATCAAGCCGAAGCCCATTGCCCAATTGAACTGTTGAAACAAACCGCCTGTTTATAGAGCTTGCGGCAACTGTAAGGAGCCATGGTGCCTCATTGGTGAGTGAGGATGTCGACGGTCCAAGATTACCAGCAGAAGTGCTAACAAATATCCCCTTAAGAATGGCTGCAAATGTCCCAACAGCGATTGAGTCATTATGAAAAGGCATGGAAAATCCTCCAACTGATAGGGAGATGACATCACAACCATCTTTCACAGCCTCCTCAATTCCTTTTAATACATCCAGTGGTTCACAACCATCTGGGGTACACACCCTATAAGCTGCTAGATGAGCCCGTGGTGCCACTCCAGAGGCCAAACCCATGGGAATCCCGAAAATGCTCGTGTTCCCCACAAATGCACCTGCAGCAGTGCTTGCTGTGTGGGTCCCATGATCAACACCATCAACAGGAGCCATATGACTTTCTGCTTCTGCACCAGCCCTCAAGAATGACTTCGCACCTATAAGCTTGTTGTTGCAAATTGTGCTGTTGAAGTCACAATGCCCCTTCCACTTGGCTGGTGGTGGTGGCATGCCACTGTCATCAAAGGAAGGGTGTCCCGGTGCAATACCCGTGTCGACTACACCAATAATTACACCTTCACCCATATTTTTGGTCTTTTCCCACAATCCGTATGGCCCACTCAGTTTAAGGAAGCTTGGAGTTTGGGTAGTCATCAGCTGGTACCGCTCATTGGCTAAGATGGCACGTACAAACCATGGATGTTTCGACATTTCTTGCACTTCCCCCTCTGTTAGTCTAGCCGCAAAGCCATTCACAACTGTGTTGAAGGAGTAGATAAGCCGAGAAGGACCAGACTCTTTGCAAACTGAATACAAGAGGGAACTGTGCCAGGAGTCAGAACTTTTATGCTCAGAACCGGTGGTATGACTAGCTGATCGAACAAAAACCATATAATTTTGGAGTTTGCTTCTGTCATTGTTGGCTACTGCAATGGCAGCGAAGAAGAAAAGGATATATGTGTAGAAAGAGAGGAGCAGCAATGATCTCCTGGAATCCATTATGTTAGGTGAAATTGGGTACCCCTACTTTACTTCGAGGCAATGCTTTTAAAAAGCATATGAGAAACCGTGGTTGTTCTGGCAAACCCTCTTTATATTGGAAGAGTGATACACCAACTGAAACTAGAGTTTCCTAATTTAGGCAGATATGTACTTGAAAGAGGTTGTGTCAACTGTGTCGTGCAATACCTTTGGTTTCTTCGTTACACAACTTGAAATGACTTGTCTAAATTCAAGCAGCTGTACAGGCTCACTCCTATGTGATCACAACTAAGAATAAATAAATAAATCATGTAAACCTTCGTTTTATTTATTTATGCATCCATGGTTTTGAGTTTGCAATACGATATCTGCATGCCTATTAAAAGTCCTAGTCTCCTTAAATTGTGGACGGGATACTGTTGATGAAATAAAACTTTCTTTTGCCTTCAAAAAACAAAAAGCAAATGAGACTATACTATTTTTTATTTCCCTCGATTCCAACAAGTTTATCAGTTTCATACTTTCATATTATGACTGATTCTCGCTATCTTTATCTTTGTGCTCTCTTCTGGTACTTTGTTCAATTAAATATAATCTTTCAGAATAATATTATGACTGATTCATTGCTATCCTGCAACTTTGGAAGAAAGAACAATTGGTAATTATTATATGATTCTTAAATAGATGACAGTATCTGAATTAAACATATTAAAATAAACTAATAATGGTTTAAGTAAATTAATGTAATGTAAACGTAACGAATGTACATTCTTTCAATATTTCGCTTACTAATTTTTGTATTTATTTTTATAGTTTATTGTATTGAGTGGTTGAAGAAAGGACCTACATCATGTCTCCCTAAAGATACATCAACTCTGTAACAGCAGACCTCTATTTGTCAAGCTTAGATCTTAGGTTGGTAGGAACAGAGGTGTACCTCTACATCCTGTTTAATGAAGACGGTTAATTTTACAACGAGTCCTAGACCAAAATAGCATTTTCTATAGGGGTCCTGATAATGAGCTGTATACAATCTGACCATCTGAGCTTTAACCATTGTTTTATTCTAGAGATCAACCATTTCGATTGGCCTTCCAAACAGTATTTGACGTTGCACAATAATAAACACTAAAAAGCATCTTTATTGTTGTACAAGACGAAGCCATATTAGTAGTACCCAGTTTCACAACGGCTAAAAGTGCCCATTCCTTCACCAAATATTATTGCATAGTTTACAAAAAACATATTTCACATCACAGCAGTTAATTGATACTGTTTCTTTCCTATTAAAAAGAATTTACAAATGATTATTAACTATCTAAAAGATAGGACTATCCAACGAATTATCAAAGAACTGATTGTCCATACTTGTTGCCGACTAGCTATTTATACAGTTGGCACAGACAATTCAAACCTACATGAACATAATAAAATGAATATTTGATTAACTAAGACATTTATCAAGTTAAGGATTACATAATTACATTACAAAAATTAACTAGATCCGGTACAGGTTTCAGGTTTCGTAACAAGCTGTACCATTAAAAATAACTTTTTATTTTCCTATATTTCTCATAACAAATAGAAGCATGGAATGGGATAAGATTTGGCGAAATAGTAAGTGTGAATTTAAGTAAACTTTTAATTTAAATTAACAGAACAGCAAGAACGCAAAGTTTTGTGTTCGGTCTCTTCCATGAAAAGATATAAATAATTAGATAGCATATATGGAAAATAAACATAATTCTTTTGTAAACAATGAGGAGCATTTGATGAAGCAGTACATGTGTAAAATACCAAACCTTTGTTTATTTAATTTACGTGTCATGCCTTCATGGTCAATAAGTGCAAGCTAGGGGAATAGAAGAATTTTGTTTGAAACTTTTACCATTAGATGTACAAGTGCTCAATTTTTCAGGAAAAAACTAATGAGCCAGGGAAGTTGCAATTCATACCTCAAGTCAGCTATCTTCTAACAAAAAATCTCCACATGACAATAGTAACAGATCACTGTTCTTTCTCAATTTGAACCTGGTTGATCCGATTAAACCAAATCGAGTGTAAAATCATGTAAAAAAGATCATATTTAACTGGCCTCGGGTGCCACAAAAAATGCTTCTGCAACATCTTGACACAAGTATGCATCTTCAAGTACCTTCTCAGAGGAATCCCTAGTAAAATTCTTTTCAAGTTTGGTATATCCTTCTCTGGCACTACCACTGAAAAAGCGCTCCAGTCAAGCACTTCCTCAAATGGAAGAACAAAATTATCAGCAATTATTACTGGCACACACTCATAGTATATGGCCTCAACAATTCTCGGACTATTCACTTCATATCCCATTGGGCAGATACAGTACTTGCTGCTTTTCATGTGTTGGATGTATGTCATTCTTCTGGAAACCCTGTTCAAATTTTAAAAACAAATAAACCCAGATAGGATTTTAGATAATTGGTTTAGGACATTAGGGTACCAAACCAAATAAAAGTCATACTCAAGGCCAATAATAATAGCCACTGAAAATACCATTCTTATTGGTGACATTTAAATGAGCATTGATAACTAGCATTGATGTGCCAAAGTAAAACCACTCTGCTGTACAAGATTAATCATACCTGGCAGGGAGTGGGCCATAGATGTGCATGTCAGGATCCTTGCCATCCCAATACTTGAGCAGAACAGGTCGAACTCTTCCATGAATGTTTCCCGCAAAAAAGGCGAGGATGTACCGCTGGGAGACAAGCCGGCCTGACCCAATGTACCTGAGGGGTTTTTTGGGGTTGCGTATTATTGTCTCTGGCAAAGAAACATCTCTTCCTTTAATGAAAATGCCCTCTGATGTATCAGCATTGCATAAAGCCTTTATTGTGTTCTCGCATAGTTCTTCATGCGCTGTTGTTGTGTATGGGCCCTGAATATTACAAAAGAAATATGAGACCTCATGAAACTGGGAAAGGAAAGGTTTTTATGATTCAATATTGTGTCATCCTCCTTCACGTGTTCAAATTATCAGCTTTACTATGGCATTTCCTTTTTAATTACTATTATTATTTTAAAATTATTTTATTTAAAATGGAACAAGGTTGCTTTTTATCTTCATAATGTTCTCACCAATACTCATCATCTATTGTTTACTTTATTCTTAGCTGTTTTATTTCTACATACTTAAGTTATTTCTGGTAATAAGCTAATGTTTAGTAAATTAAATGATATGTTCAACTATTTTGAAGTCTCGCGAAAACAGAGGTCACAAGTACTGTCTTGGTTAACAAAAGCTCGTGTCCATACAACACCAAACAAAATGACTTGAAAAAGCAAAATATTCTCTTTCTTGTAAAACGAAGTTTGAATATTACCCAATCATGGCAAGCAACAAGGAAGTGGTCGGTTCCTCTTGTTCTGTTCCAAAAGGGATACTTTCCTGCTATCCAATTGACATAATCCCTCAAATAAATCGAAAGCGGATTCAAATCATGTGAATCTGGAACATAAAGTGCAGTCTGGAGCCGGCGTGAACTATAAGGAAGGTAGAACAAATGTGCCTTTTGCGGCTCTTGTGTGACAAATCTCCTATTTTCTTCCATTAATTTCATAAACCATCCTTCTGAAGCATAAATGCCACTCAACTCAGGTGTGTGAAAAATCGGCCTCTTACCATCCCGATATATGTATACTTTTAATATCCTTTCCATCAGCTCATAGCTCCTGCATCATGGAAAACACAAAATCTCCTCAGTGGTTGTCTAGAATAGATGTGACATAAACCGTGCTTAAGATGCTGTCAAATTAGATAACGCTAGCTTGAACAATAACTCTGGAAAGACTTCTATTAATTACAGATATTCTACAACTCCATTGTTCTCGTAATTTGAACTAACATCAACCATTGTTCTCGTAATTTACAAGAAAACAAAACAGCAAAATCTAAAAAAGCAAGGGCTTAATTGCTCTATTAAATAGAACCAAGTCACGTTAACTTCTTGAAGCAAATTTGGTAGTAACAATATAATGCTCTGGTCAAACCGGTATTTTCCATTGGTTAAGAAAGTTGTACGTATCATTAAGAGCAGAGGCAAGACTTAATTTATTACCATATTTTGGATAATAGCAGAGAAAAAAACATCAATAACATCTAATATAATGTATATCTTCGTTCATACAAATCCAACCAGTAAAATTTAGCTGCAATACGTTAAAAAGCTATATTATTGTAACCATACCTCTTGAAAGAAGACACATTTTTGAACAAAGGAGAATAGAGATCAGGATCTTCTTTAATTTGAGGTGCATTTTCAATCTCTTTTCTTGCATATTTCAATGCATCATCTGGGGACATTCGCCAATAGGCTGGCTATCTATGCAAAATAACAATTACTTAGCCGAAACCAAATCTCCATACTGTAAACCATCCATTAAAATTTTAAAATAAATTTTCTTTAAAATCTGGTGATACATATTACTTGAACAAACCACATAAAAATTACATATATTACTGTCACAAATGTTTTACTTGATTGATTAGTATCATAAAATTCTCAATTAAATCGGAGTCGGGGAATGAAAATTATATCAAAGAATACAGTGAATTAAGCACAAAAACATACCTGTCTTCGTCGTGAATGCTCTGTTCTTTTGACCACACGACCACCATCACCAGAAGTCGCATTGTTGTCAACGAACCTTTCTCTCCGTACTACCATCGGAGGCGGAGGCAAAGAGACATTCACGGAAGAGTTACCCAAAATCAAAACCTCAGGCCTTTTTACAAAACCCATGATTGTAGAATTGGAGTTTGTAGAGATGGAGTCGCGTGAGACGGAGGGAATGTAGAGCGTGAGAAAGGCGGTGACTGCGGTGGCGAGAAGCGCCAACGACACTATTCGTTGCGTGAAAGAGGTCATGACGCGCGCACGGCGGAGGCGGCGTGATGCGTTGGTCGGAGTGAGTCGTAGTTCGCCGGAGTTCATGAAAGGGGAAGAGAGAAAGGAAAAAGATAAAAATGGGAATTACGCGTGGCGCGGAGAGACATGACAGAGTGTAGAGAGAGAGAGAGACAAAGGATTGCTTTCATGAATTATGAGCGTGACGATAACGATGGGGAATGTTTTTGTCTAGCGTTTTTTGTTGTGCTTGTGCTGATAGATAAGATAGCACGCTTATTTTTTATGACTTTCTACTACTCTTTATCAACTTTACTTGGGCGCTGATTAAAATCATTTTTATTTTCACTCGGATTTCATTTCATTAAAAAGTTCTTTTATAGTTTAATAACTTTTATTATATAATAAACAGATTTCATTTCGTTTGATGCCAAATTTTATGTTATTGGACCCAACGAAATCTCGAAAAATAATTCTAATGAAATGAAATTTTACGTAAAAATTATTTTGATCAAAGTATTAGTTTTTTTTAATAATATAATGAGCAAAAAAAATTTATATAAAGATAAAGGACCAAGTGCGCTGATACAAAAGAGACCGGTTGTTATTACATGAATCAACTTCAAAAAAAAAAAAAAAGGAGATTCGAACCGTTGTTATGGCACACATTACTGTTCCTCATCGCAAGTGATAATCATGATATTGTTGTCTACGAAATCCATTTATTTACTTCAGTAACTTGCGCAGTATCAATTAATTATTACTTTATTTTTTAGGCACCGTTTGGATGTGTTGAGAAGAAGGTAGGAAGAAGAAATAAATTATAAACAATCTAAACTCTTCACAAAATTACACACTTTCTAATACTTCTTCCTATTTCTTCCCACACCTATCCAAACGGAGCCTTAGATAAAATCATGAAGACTAAAAGTATTTTTCTCTTATATCTTAACGGTACTTTGTACATGTTGTACTTCATATTATTCATATTAATACATTTATTTATGATTAATTCAGATCAGATTGTATCTAGATCATACAAATTATCATATCATTCTAGTTGATAATTATTCTTCAGCTATCAATCAACTTTAATGGATAAAAGGGTGTTGATGAGTTACATAATTAATGGAATAAAACAGACAAGGATGAAAACTAACTTTTAGCAGATGCCATAGTTAACCACTTAACCGTAACGTAAAGGCTTTAAGATTTCCACAAAATTTTATTACTGTAACATTCAAAAACCAACAAAAGAAAGGACTAGAAATTAAAGCATTCTCTAACGAGACTTGAACAAACAATTCCATATTCAGATTATCATACTTCTCTTCGCGACACACAGCTCCTTAGCACTACAAAATTTGATATGACTAAGGATAACTAAAAGTCTAAAGTCTAAAGTCTAAGCCTTTTATCCCAAACAAGTTGGGGTAGGCTAGAAATGACACTCCGACCTTGGTCATTTCTTGTATATATGACTAAGGATAACTAAACAAAAAAAAAAACACCAGAATTCTAAATATATAAGCCTTTAGTTACTGATAAACTTAAGTTGAGAACAAATGAAAAAATTAAAGGAAAAGAAGCCATCCTGTGGTTTTATTTGTTTTGCTGTGTTAGAAGATCTTTCCTATAGGCTTGAGCTCACGAGGCAAGCGGTCATAGTTACCAGAGTCGACCTCAGACTGGAACACTGGTCTCTTTCCAAGATCCCTCAGAACTCCCTCAGCAAGGTGCTCTTTGCTTGGTGTCAGCATGACATAATTTGGATCTGCTCTTTGGTAACTGAAATTTTACATAAAGAAATATCAATGTTAGATTCAATTCAGATAGTTGATTTTGTATGAAAATCTGTGGAGCTACAGATGCACGATCCTTTTTATTCATGACTGCATAAGAACCTTGGCAATAATTAAAAAGCCAGGAAGCTATCAACCCACATGGCCACACCCACTCTTACACGCAGATAAACATTCAGCAAACTCTCCAAACAAATGGGAAAAAAAATAGAACTGAATCCACTACCAACATGGTAAAAACTCAAACAAAATCCCTGAGCCAAAGCCACCATATATGCACAGACATATAGGCATGAAGAAAAGGGTGAGAAAAAGACCTGGGCTGTCTAAGATCCTCGATGCGCAATCCAAATCCGAATAATGTCGACTTTGTGGCATGGTCATTTGTAGCTGCAGAGCCAAAATTGGGATCAGTAAAGAACTATATGAGGTGTAACAATTTATAATGCAATATGAACTCATGCACCACTTTTAGTACACTGAGAAAGCCCACTCTTGTGCCATCAACTTCTTGGGAAACATCCCAGTTCCTCACACATGATCAACTAAGCCATTTTCAATCGGTGATCTAGAACAGCTTATTCTATTGCTAAGTTGAGTAGTTGAACTTTAAATTAAGTTAAATTAGTTAACTTGTCTGTACATTAGTTAAGATAGACTAGTATGTTGAAATCAAAAGACTGTAATGACGTCAGAAATTACCTGTAACACTGAAAGTAAAAGAAGGTTTCCACCAAGATTTAAATGCCAGTGAGAGGGAAGACTTTGCGGCACCCAGTTTGCCCTACATGATTGGGTTCAGGGTGAGGGGGGGGTGAAGAGAGAGGGGGTAGAGAGAGAGAGAGAGAGCATTCATTAGGTCCCATAGAATCATGCATGAAATAGTGAATCAGCCTAGCTTGCCATTAGCACCTGTTTTCTTAAATGTTAACCAATAACCACTAGTATTCTCAATTAAACATGTAATGGTTTGAGGCTAACTAGGCTTAACTCAGATGTAATTGCAGTTTTGAAGGAAAATCAATGCAAACATATACTACTTAGAAAGCCGGTAAGAAAACCCACACAAGAAATCTTACCTTGATTAGGAAGTTCTTATTAGCTTGCCAGCTTGCGGCTAGCTGGAACATGGATTTGTTCGTCCTTTCGTCCAGTGATACTTTGTCAACCCTTGAATTTATTTTAACTTAATGTCAGCTTAAAAAGAGATAGGGGACAATCTTAATTTAGCTACATACTCTAACGGGCATTCACTTTTACCTAGACTTTTAAGAGGTAGCTGAAATTTGACTTTTACTTGGAATTTTATCAGAAAAAGTTGCTGATGAAGATTCTCATTGTATTCAGTTCCGTCAAGATACACAGTTGCAAAGGCCTGGATAAATTTAATTTTGCTCAGTCCTAGTAACGTAGGACTTAACCTGATAAAGATGGGGTGCTATAACAAAAATGAATTCCAAGAAGTTACTTCAAAACATACCTGGTTGCCAGCTCCAAGCCAACATCTATATAATTGGTTATTCCCACAACTTGATTACTTTCAAATGGGTTGTTCACCTGCTTTTCGCACAAGAATCCCAAGTTAATGAGCTTCTTGAAACTAACAATTCCAAAACATGAGTTATCCTGAGACTTCAGAGGCACAAGTACCTCTGACATTAAGAAAAGGAAGGAACATAGCAAGGATTAATAACACCATGCACCTTTCAATATGAGTATCCTAGTTTTGAGTTTTGCAATAAATTAGAAAGAAAAGCCACCCTTTATAGGGGGAAGACAATTATAGAAATGACCAAATTCCCAAAATTTTCCCTCTGACTTCAATATCATATGCCATAGAAGTTTGTGTTTTCAAGATACTTTCAATTTTAATAATTTTTCGATTATTTAATTTGGAACATTTTCTTGAATTTAGTTTCAATATTAGAAGAAGACAATATTTCAATATTTATTGGAGGTGCACATAACTTCAATTTTTCATTGAATTTATTATGAAGACCATTAAAGGAACCACTAAGACCAGGTTTAAAAGTTCTAAATGATATTTGCAAGTACACAAGGATGTTCAGAATGATATGCTGAAACTGCTCTATCTTTTTCAACATCAACATTTAGGACAACTTTCTATTCTGTGTAGCAATTAAAATGCAGTTGGATTTCAACCATTCCTTTTTATATGAAAAGTAAAGGAAGAAAAGTAATAAACAACAAAAAAGGTGAAAACGTAAAAGAAATAACTATTCATAATTACCCTTCTTTGGACAACTATGTGCTGATAAAACGACGCAATCAACTGCAACAACATAAAAAAGGGTAAAGCCATTAGCATACCTAATATTGAATGAGCATATAAAACAGAGATGCATAAGTAATGCTTTCAATGGTAGAGATGCTGGTTTGCCTCTTGTTTCAGTTAGTATAGAAATCAAACATCTATTACAATTAGAACGAGATTGTCCAGGTTTTTCTTCTACAGCCTCCCGATTTGAACTGTTGTGAGGCAAAACCCAGACTGTGCTAGAGTGGTAATTTGAAGAGTTTGGTGTAAGTATGATAATTGGAAGAGTATTGAGAGGGGTCATCGGAATAGCGAAAGCACTGTAAAAGTCAAAGAGAAAAACAAACCTGTGAGTTGCGAGCAAGCTCAAGGGCAAAGTTGAAAGAGGGACAAAGGGGGCTGGTGGAGCCCACACCATAACCAACTGCATAGCTCCAGTTCTTCATGTCCATCAAATCACTAACAATTTGCTTTTGCTCGACTAATAATTGGTAAAATAGAAAAATTAGAAGAGAAAAAAATTGAGATGTAATAAGAAATTAGTTGGACTTGACAATCAAATTTCCCTATGTTTGCACAGCAGAGCCTGCAGAGGGCCATGTTGCAAAAGTAACAAGTAAATAGATAAAAAAAATAGAGTACTAAATAATGAACCACAAAAGAACAATTATGTAAGTCTCACGCGGAGGCTTGTATTGCATCCCTGCAGTTAGGTTCCCCCTCCTAGCAACTATCCATCCAGAAATTGGTCTCTCACCAGATACTGTATTGTATATATCAAAATGAATAAAATGCATATTAAATTCAGATCATATATCAATATTGATTGAGAGAGATGTTAACATTCTTTTTAGTGACCATTACTACTTAGGCATAATTTTGGATGCTGAAGTACTGGTGTATATAGTTGAGTTGAAATGGTCAAAAACAATCTGAAATGTGCTATTTTAAAAAAGGGTACATATTCCCTACCAGGAAAAGGCATGAAGGAAGTTCCAAAGGATAAATTCTCTGAACCATATCTCAGACCCATTACACCATAATCTTCAGCATTTACTCTGCATGCACATCACCCAGTTTAGTGGAATTACGATGATGGTACCTACAGAATTGTGGTTTGGTCTCAGAAAGATTGAACCCAAAATTCAAAATTACCACAGCAAACAAGAAACAAATGAGCGGATCTTCTGCATTATGAATCTATGATAACTAAATAAATAATTAGCCTATTGAGGATCGGAAAAAAAAAAAACCTTTTCTGCATGAGCAAGGGAAAAACACCAAAAGCTCCTAGTCGGTATCTGGGATAATATGCGCATGACCTCAACTGACATTTCCTACAAGAAATAAAAGAAAGTACATTCTGTAAAGTTCAGAGCCTTTATCCCAAACAAGTTGGGGTAGGTTAGAAATGGCACACCGACCCTGGTCATTTCTTGTATATATGGCTAAATTTTTACCCTGGCCACCGCTCTTACCACTTGAGCTACTAGACCACATGCTTATAATATACATTTTTTTTTATCACATTGATAAACAATTTTACCATATATGTGCTTCGATAAGAAAAGCTTTAATTTTAATAACAATAGAGAAGTTTAATTAATTAAACTTACGGTTCTGAAGTGGAAACTAAGAAATCAACAAAGGTATGTGGGTCATCCAAATCCCTATATAAGAAATAAAATTACTCAAATCAAACATTCAGCTGACAAGTAATTTATAAATAAGAAGAAACACACCCAAAGCTGAGTATGTCTTTGACGACTTAACCAACCTAATAGCCTAGTACAAACTCACTCATGCTTCTTAGGGTTTTTTCTATGAGTCAGATTTATGTCATGACTACTGATGAACAAAACAAATGCATGTCATTGTAAATTTATGAATTTGGTCCAATTTACCCCCTAATTTATTTTATTTATTATTATTATTATTTTTTTTTGGGGGGGGGGGGGGTGGTTTCAATTGTCATCCAGAACTTTTGCTTCGTTTTCCTTGGAGGCCTTCTGTCAAAAGGCTAAACCCTCATTAAAGAGTACAGATGTCAGCTGCTAACCCCAATTATTAAGATACATCATAACTCAAAAGTAGGTTAGAGAAAAATGTTTATTCCTTCCCCTTCCTCTCGCTCTTAACACAAAACAAAAACAAAAAAGAAAACAAAATAAAGGTACACCAGCCTCCTGAAATCTTGACCCCACTATCCCCAATCTGATAATCAATTAGCAACAGAAATTCCAATTTTATTTTCTCCAACTAGCATGATTCTTTTGTTTAGTGATATATTCCATTAGGCTTGATGCTGTTGTTAATTCCATTTTGTTTAGTAATGTTATTAGGCTCAATGCTGTTGTTAATTGCATTTTGTTTGAGAAGGGCGTTGAAACCTGTTTCAGAAACTTCAAGATATGCTCGTGTAATAAGGGAATGTTACCAAAGGTTTTAGTCTGGTACCTGACGTCATTTACTATGGGTCCATCATAGCCATGTCAGCAAATAAAAAATTTAATGAAACAGGAGGGCTCCATTGACAAAAAGAAACTTAAAAATTAAGATGACTGGTGAAATGAAAAGTTAAAGAGACATTTGCAGACTGTTTTCTAATTATATTCAATAAAACCATTACAAGCCATGGCCATGCAATCTGGTACATATCCTCAGTTTTGATACAAAATAAACGATTTTTTTCCTGACTGGAAAATCGGCTCTTCCCAAGAATGAGTTCAGAGCTCACAACAAGACAGACAGTTTAACTACACTATATAGTACATACCAGTCAACAAATACTATATATACTACACTACTATTAACTTACCTTTGCCAGCGAAAGAGAGCATTTCCTTCTACATCAGTCCCAGATTTTTCATTAGGTGAAGCATGAAACTTACACAAGTCAAGGAATTTAAACTTGTATATCCAATTTAAGTAGATGAAGATAAATGGAAAAACAAATCAACACCACAAAAAAAAGGATACAGTAGCGACCAAATCGACATGAGGATCCTCGAGCGGCTTGAGCATAATCCTGGTGATGAAATGCTTCTCTGGTTCAAAATAATCATCAAAGAGACACCGCAACGAGAGCTTCGCAAAAAGCACATCATATGCCGGCACCACCATCCTGCACAATTGCAGAATAATTACAATTACTCCCTTGTAAAACTGACTATCATGAGTATTGTTTTCAAGACTAAATTAAGGCTCACTAGTCACTGACAGAACGAACCTGGTGCGAGCAGCGAGTGGGGGGAAGTCGAAGAGGGGAGGAACGAGAACTAAGGGCGGAGGCGGTGGAGGGGGTTCGTTCGACTTCATGAACAAGTTGCCCATTTTCCACAGAGCGAGACCCAGGGAGATGGGAGACGGGAGTAGAATGGTTGTCAACAGATTTCCCATTTAACAAAGGGAAAGCATCGGTGCAAGCAAAAATGTTAAAAAAGAAAAAAAAATTGTTTTATTTACTTTAGAATGACAAAAAAAAAGAAGTTCGATTTGAGAAATAAGTAGCACTAGGCTGTCAGTGATCGGGCTCGGATCGAATTTTAATATGTAAAGTTAAAATCTTTAGTGAATTGATTGAAGAAAAGAAAAGAGAGCTTGCATTGACAACAATTTTTTGAAACAAGGATAATTAATTAAATTATAATCAAAATAAAATTAGAAACATTTTTATTTCATATAATTTAAGTAAATTGTTCATCGAATATTATGCAATTGAAAAATTAGTTGGCTATTCATTCAATGATTCTAAAAAATAAAAAATCCATGATGAATTTTAGTTGGATTATGTTCGAGTATTGGTCTTTTTCTAATAAAGAGGGTCTTGTATTATTAGCTTTCATGAGATCGATCAGGGTTGAATTGAAGACTTAAATATGTTACTTGCTGTTACGCCTTATTTTCACCTCTCAGAGGGTTATATTAATAGCAATTATTTCCATGCATATCTGATAAAAAAATATATATATGAATACGATTTTAAATAAGTTATAATTACGGACCGGACATTATTGAGTGCAAAATACGAAAACAGCTTTGGTCAATATGTAAAAAATTCATCATGATATAGATTTCAACGCATTGCATATTTTTCATGCAGTCATTTGGTGTGAGAAGGCGGACTAGAATAGCTTGGACGAGTAACTGATCTGAATCTTACTCTCCACTTGTATATTTATATTTATCATTGTCAAACTGGAAAAGCATTGCACTTTTTTCAGGCAAGTCTAACGGATCCTTGAACAAGTGAGCATGAAGAGTTGCAACCAAATTTCCACCAGAATTTCATATCATACAAACTTTTCGCTATAACTAATTGCTAATGCTAGCAAGTAAAATCTGCACAAACGTGATACTTAGGTGAATGACACATTGGGTGCGTTTGGATAGGTGTGGGAAGAAGGGAAGAAGTATTGGAAAGTGTGTAACTTTGTGAAGAGTTTGGATTGTTTATAATTTTTTTTCTTCTTCTTCCTTCTTCTTATTCTTTCTTCCAACAATCCAAACACACCCATTGAAATGTACACTTAACAAGAATTAGAGAATAAAACAATGAGTTGCATTATAACAATGCATCCAGTGATCATGATTCATCAGGTTTGGGCTCTAGAACTACATTGATTTTCTCCTTGTGGTCTCCCCTCAAAACCTCAACAGTTACCTGAAAAGGCCAGGAAAATAAATATAATTGTATCTACAAGGCTCTACAATTCCAAAGGTCAAATGTATCTTGTAAAGACTACCAAAGGAAGTATCACATACAGCATGTGACTCGTGAAAAATCAACCACTATCCAGATCTAATGTGCTTAAATTACCAAAGTTTATTACACAGTTTAGGATTTAGACAGACAGGTATTTTAAGCGTCTCTTCTTTCTCATAATGATTTGACTCTTTGACATGGATATTACTCACAATTTAAAAATTTTGCAGGGGTTGACATGAAACTATGACTACATATGATTTGGTGCCTTTACTTTTGCTTAAATATAAATTTGACTACAAATTTAAAATTATCAAGTAGATCTAAGATAAGTTAAGATGGGTATTTACCTTATCACCAACTTTACACTGGTCCAATATTCTGTACAAATCACTCCCACTTGTCACTTTTTTACCATTAACTTCCGTGATGATATCTCCCAATATTAACCGGCCGTAACTATCTCTTTTTGTTGGTAGTAGACCCTAAAATTTATATACAATCAAAGTAAAGAAGAAAACATATATATAAATCAGAAATTACAGTTTTCTTAAGTATTGAAAATCTGAAAAATTAACTGACAACAATAAGTATACAAAACAAAAGATAAGTATGCTAGATGTAAGAATATTCTATATCAGACTAATTAAAATAGATATTGCACATCACTTCATAAAATATCTATTATTCAACTTTTATCATAAGGTACTAGATTACTTAAAAGACCATCAATTTTACATAAGCTCTTATTGTTCTTTTTGTATTATATATTTTTGTCTCTCAGGATCCCTGTTAGTGCAGTTATTTGTCAGTTAGGTTCAATGCCACCATACTACAGTGCCTTAGGCTTTCATGATAATATTGTAAAACTAAATGTGCAAAGCAGTAATGTTATGTAATTAACTGCATCAGTACCGCTTTGCCAGCAGGTCCATTTGGAGGAGCATCCAAAACAAGAACTCCACTTACACCAAGCTGCTCTACTGACTGATCTGGTGCAAATTTTATTCCCAATATAGGCCTTGTTACCTTACCAAATGTCACCAGCTGATCCACTATGCCACCAACCTGTCACCCAAAAAAAAAAATCAATAAAATATAAATAAAAAAAGAGTATTTTTAGCTCCAAAAATCTCTTTCATTCATGAACACTTAAATATAACTTCCATATTCAAACAAATAAAGTTAATAATCATGTATAAAACCTAGTATTATACATGCTATCTTCCCCTGATACTTCAAATATGCATAATGACGTATCGGACACATGTCAATACATAAAACACCCTTAATCCATGAAAAATAGGTGTCTGATGCAAACCAGGTACATCACTGACATATCTCACTATTCAAAAAATTATTGTTGATCAATTCAGTCAAGATATTACCATTTCCCAGATACATAAAAGTTTTACAGTTGCAAAAAAAAAAGGATCCCATCAACTAAATTCTGCAATAGAGTGCCAATTTATTGCCATAGTTTCATTTATCAATGCACTGGTCCCAGTTTCTCACAATCAGGACTGTGGCTTAGGTGGGTGGTGATGAGAGGGGGTGGCGGGGTTGGGGGAGGGATTTGGGCCCATCTATTAGTAGCTACCTAACACCCAGTACCATTGACAACTATGGAAGTGAATTTGAAACTCTCCCTGATTAGGCAAGGAAGATATGGTAGTGACCTAATCTTTCTACACAGCTCTTGTAGATCTAATTGAGTTGGTAGGATTGATCTATTCGCAGTTCTCCCAACTGCATCAAATTTGTTTTCTTTTATTATTTTTTTTACAATATTTGGAAGACAAAATTGTTGTATTTATCCAATATAAAATAATACAAATCAAAGTAATAATTAAATGTCTTGCAATAATTATATAATTATAACCCAGTTCTATCCTAAGATTATGAAAATTACCATAACCGCCACATCCATCTAGCATTATATACCACACCCCTAGAAGCGTCAAAGCAACAAACGAGTAAATTAATAGGTGTAAAAAAGTGGCTCACAGTATCAACTGGAATGGAGAAGCCAACACCAGAGGAAGCACCAGAAGGGGAATAAATGGCAGTATTTATTCCAATCAAGTTTCCCGAACTATCTAAAAGTGGGCCACCACTGTTTCCAGGGTTAATAGCAGCATCTGTCTGTATGACATCTTGTATGGGCCTTCCAGTGGCTGCTGAACTGATCTCTCTTCTTAGACCACTGGGAAAGAAAAAGAACAGCAATTGCATTAGTAACCAGTTCCATTTGTATCAGTCTAATATGATAGGTAAATATGAAGAATAAGAATGAATCATAGAAAAGGTAAGATGAGCCAACCTGATAACACCAGTGGTCAATGTGTGGTCAAGACCAAACTGCAAAAGATGAGGAAGAACCATTAAATTGATAAGTGCTACAATATTGAAGTAAAATTGTAAAAAGGATAATAAGATGCTCAGATATTCACATAATCAGGCTGAAAAATGATGACTAAAATGAGGAAAAAAAAATGGTTTGTTCTCTGATAATATTCAGCATTTACTGATATTAATTTGAATTGTCAGTTTAGTTTTTCAGATTCTATTCTCATAACGAGGAGAAAGAAAAAAATCATGTTTAATTTTCTGCAATAACATGGCAGATTCATACTTAAAACCATCTCAACTTTATGGTCTCAACAGCTGCTACTTTCCTTAAATTCAAACAATAGGGGCTTTTGGAAAGCCATAATTGAAAAACATTTGAGTAGAAGCCATATTTGATCTTTTGAAATGTAGATGCTCAAAAGAAAAACTCAAATGTTAGTTCTTGAACTCTACCAAAAGAACCAACTAGGTTCTTCCTCTGTCCCTTCTTTTGCCCCTTTCTCCCTCTAAATGTGTGTGTTCTTTAATCAGTACGACAAAATAAAGTACACATCAAGCATTCAACGTTATTTGACTACATAAGTCACAGGAGAAGAGGGAGAAAAGTACTTTGAACTCCAACATACAGGAGTTCCTTTAGTAAGCTCTGATACTTTTTTTTTTTTTTTTTGAAGCTTGTAAGCTCTGATCCTCAGTCCAATAGTGTAATGGGTTCAAAATTTCAATTAAAAAAGAAGAAAACCTCGGCTACCTTGCCACGATTGTGTTCAAACTTTCAATGAAATAGGAATTGATGATTAGAAAAGAAGATAACTGTCTGCAGAACTCCTTTACTATTTATCTCATCTGTGTACATAAACTGTGGTAAAGTCTGTGACAAAGGAAGAGACACCAAGGAATTATATTCACTAAATTGTGGAGAGAAACCTTGTTTCAGAATTTGGTAAGCCGAGTTTGTGTTGACAGAAAAAAAAAAAAAAAATCTGGCTAGACTACTGTGAACTTTGGTAGCAAATTGGATGCGAATAGAGTTGATGAAGAGGCGAAACTAACAGTTGCTCGCTGCAGATTACAGAGATCAAAGATTGTACGTGAAGACAAAACTGTAACTTGCAACTCACAAACGAAGTTAATAGAGATAGAATAAGTGTGTGTGTGTGTGTGTGTGTGAGAGAGAGAGAGAGAGAGAGAGTATCAAAGAACATCAATGCAAGGTAACAGATGTAATCAACTATCAGTGGCACATCTGAAAGGTTTGAAGACCAATTACATTTTTTAGGTAAAGCTAAGGTTAATACCTAATTTTTTCAGAATCTTAAATTGTTATGAACAACAAAGCCCAATCTATTTAAAATTGAACATCAAGAATTTCAGAACTAAATTATTAGAATGTTCTTTTCTTATTTTCAGTTAAAGCTGATTTGAGAGGCAAAGTCAAAAGTACATAGAGATAAGAAACTAAGAAAGTACATACAGGATTTCCAATGGCAAATACTTTCTGGCCGACTAACAAGTCAGCAGAGATTCCAACAGGTATGGGCCTAAGCTTGTCCTTTGGTGCATCAATTCTAAGTACAGCCACGTCTTTATCTTGATCAAATCCCACAACCCTTGCTTCATAAGTCGATTGGTCGGCAAGTGTTACCCTATTTACTTATAAACCAGTAAATTAGCTACAATACTAGCATTTGGGTGTCGGTACCAGTAATGTAAATGCACAGCAATAAAAAGTCTAACCTCAAATCAGATGCACCGCGAATGACATGATAATTGGTCACGATATGGCCTTTCTTATCCCAAACAAATCCTGATCCCGATCCTTGAGGCACCTCCAACACATCCAACGTGAA
The DNA here is from genome assembly GCA_028095005.1 of Rhynchospora pubera. Lineage (NCBI taxonomy): Eukaryota > Viridiplantae > Streptophyta > Magnoliopsida > Poales > Cyperaceae > Rhynchospora > Rhynchospora pubera. Next base: position 44,936,714 of record CM051462.1, read on the forward strand.
CAAATCCTGCCTATCTCAATTCAACTTCTCTCTCATGAACATGAAATGAATCCGAACACAAACTATACTAAGCCATTGAACTAAAAGATAAACCATCTCACCTTGCAGCTAGATTAGTTATATACACCACAGAAGGAGTGTTCTCTTGGAACAGTCGAACTGTCGCGAGCTCGTCAGACTGGAGCTTTCTCGGAGTGGTGACGACGAAAGCCGATGCTGGGTCCACTTGACCGAGAAACAGAGAGAAGGAGAGAGAGAGAGACGCAAGAGCTAAGAACAGAGAACCTGATGCGGAAGAGAGGAGAGAATTGAGACCATTAAGAGTGTTTTGTGGGAGAAGGGGAAGTACTGGGGACAATTTGGGGGATGGGAAGTGGAACGAGAGAGGGGAGATGGGAGCGAGGGGAGGTTTGGGAGATGGATAGGAGCGCGGGCGAGAGGAGAAGAGAGGAGATTTGGAGGAGAGAGAAGAGAGGAGGTGAGAAAAAGGAGAGGAAGAAGCCATTGGAATTTGGAGGAAGGTTTGTTTAGTCTAGTACTCTACTCTACTGAGCAGCTTTTGTTTTGTTTTGTTTTGTTGGGGAGAATTTTTCTTCGGTTGTTTTGTGGCCTACGGGCAGTTCCTCAAAAAAAAAAAAAAAAAAAATCGCTTGCATTGTGATTCACTGATTTGTCTTTTCTTTTGTGTGACATTTGTGGGGATCAGGAGAGTTCTAATAGTTTGGAACACTGGAATGTCTGACTTGGTTTAAAAAGGAAATTATGCATACAAAAATAGAGAGAGTAACTTCTAAATTACAAACTTGGAAAGTTTTGCTGGAATAGTTACATTATCCTGGCTTGTTCTGTTGTTCATCAACAACGTGAACCACGTGTAGAGCTGTGTCAACGGTACTATTTTAATCTTTTACTCTATCCATATCTCTTTTAATCTTTTACACTATCCATATCGTATTCGATAAGGGTATGAATAAGATTTTATTTTCGTTAAATTATCAGGTATGGGTATGGGTAAAAAAAATAATTGTTAATTTATTGGGTAAGGGCAAGGGTAACACTATTTTCATAACCGTTATTTACCCATACCGTTATATATATAATTTATAATTTATAAATTATAATATTTAATGAAAAAATATATGATTATAATACCAAATTAATATGTCAATAGTTATAAGGCAATTTGATTGGTAGATTTAACTGAGACAATATACTACATTAATAATTTCTAATTCATGATGATGAGTAAGTATTGATTCTTCAATTTAAAACTTTCAATTATTAATTAGTTATATATATTTTTGTGATAATTTACATGAGAAGATATTATATGATTTTATTATATTAAAAGTATTATTCAATGTTTCACTTTAATAATATATTTATTTGATATTATTTATTTATTCATATTATATATTTTTTATTGAATTATTATTATCATTATTATTCATTTTCTACCGTTACCCTACCCTTATCGTTAATTCATAATGGTTAAGGTAGGGTATGGGTAAGTCAATTTTTAACGGATACGGGTAACGTATGGATAGAGAAAATTTTAATGGATACGGATAACGAAAATGTCTCTACCGTACCCTACCCTATCCATTGACAGTCCTAACCACGTGTCTGATTTTTTATAAGAAAAAAAAGAATTGGGACGAATGTGAGAATTTACAAGCTGAAATTATATTTGGTTCTTTTTGTTAGACGTTCTTAGTTTGCCGGCTTTTGAAATTTTGTTAACTCTCTTGAGTCTCTTCTTATTTAAAACTCTCACTTAACTATCATTTTCCCAATTTTTTTTTCTGAAGGCCATTTCTCTAATTTTCTAACACATGGATCGACCATTTTTTTTTTGTTGCTTCTTGCATTTTTAATTTTTAGATGCCTTTAAACTTTGAAGGTTATTATTTGGAAATATATCCTTGATGTCCGTGAATGTGTGTAGAAGACTAGAAGTCGACCCACGAACTGCCACAAAAGTTGTGAGAACTAAACTAACTAGCAAATTACTAAGCTTATTCCTATCCCTATAAAATAACCAATCTTAAGGTTCTAAATATTTTTCAATTGAGGGGTGTATCCAGATATTTTATATACGATTTGGATCATTAATATTTACACTTCGATTGTATCAATAAACAAATATTAATTTCAAATGAAAGTCTAAAGTTCTCCATTGAAATGGAAAGAATATCTGTAAAAAGAAAAAAAATTATAGTTATGTTGTTTAATTTGTTGCCGCTCCTTTTTTTTTTTGAATAAAATTTTGGTATCTAACAAACGAAAGAGATAAGGGGGGGAAAAAAAATCCTTCGACCAGTTCGTTGCCTAACACAAAAGCAACATCTATTTTGACAACTCGCATGATTCTTTTTGTCCAAATAAAAAATTTGACCACACACGAACACTATTACTAATCACGTAGAGCGATGCTTTTATATTCCAAATTTAAGGATTTTAAAATATAATAATGATAATTGGTACAAAAGCAAATATGTAAAACAATTATTGATAAGAAAAACTTCTAAACTTGTATAAAAAATTAATTCAGACAATCCACAAATTTTATAACGCTACTACAGAAGTTATGATTGTATATGAAGATAAGTAATTTAAATCATTATTACAAATGAATCCTAAAACATTTGAACTTACAAAGTTCACCAAATTGTGGTGTGACTGGCGAGCTTAAGCAGGTAGGCTAGAAAATATCACTAACGTTTTGTTACTAAAATCTCTAGAAAGTAACCTTGTCAGCTTTATAAGGCCCTGATCAGTGATCACAATCAACTTTTTCCATAGGGATTGGATTCGAATTTCCTATGATTTCAAAATTTTCTGATCACTATCAACAAAATATCGGATTTCAATTGATTGTATCTGATTCTGTCGAAATATTTTAGCCTTCCGAAATCCTACGATTTTCGTCAAAATTTGGTCGGATTTCGGAAGGTCCTTCGATCGCCTCTGGACCCACCAACTGGACCCACAAGTGAGATTATATGCGTTGATTGTAAAAAGACGATAATATCGATTCTCCGAATCTCTCTCTTATCTTATAAAAATTTTGAACTTCTTCGATTAAATCTAAATAGCACTTTCTTCTCCAATCCATCGTACTTTCTTCTCCGATCCAAGACCTCTACGCGCGCACCTTCTCCGATCAGATCTTGCCATCGTCGCTCCTTCTCTCTGCCATCGCCACTTCTCCTCTCTGCCAAGCAACTCAAGCTCAAGGTAATCCCCCTCTCTCGCATGCTCTCTCTCTCTCTCTCTCACTGTTGCTTCTTGTAGCTTTGAATTTTGTGTTGAATTTTGCTTCGATCTTTGATCTAAAACCTTGATTTTGATCTGATGAGTGAATTTTATATGCATATTCAGGTACCATTTTGTCTCCAAACTAAGTCAATTGCCTCGAGTTTACATAGTTTACATAGTTTAGATGAGTTTAGGTTAGTTTAATTAGAGTTTTGTATCAAGAATGAGTTACTACCATAGTTTCTAATTTTATGGCAGATTCTGGACAAGAAATGACTTGGATAAGTCCATAAAATTGAAGAGCTCGTTCTAAGCTTTCCAACAGAACTTGAATCACCTCAAACGGAGTTCGGATGAAGGAGATATGCTCAAAATACTGACAGGACGCAGTGCTGACATTTTCCTGCGACCCACTGATGGTCCTAGCGGCCCGCAGACTTGGAACTGCCAGATTTAGCAGAATCGCCCGATTTGACAATTCTATATTTGGATGGCGATTTTTACCGACTCCAGGTGCATCCAGAGCACGTCTTCAGTTATTTCTAGCGTTTCTACACCTTCCCAATGCCTATTAAAGACCAGTTTGAGGAGGTTTTGAAAGGAGAACAAGAAGGAGACCAAATCCAAGGTCAATTTAGGGTTAGATATTGAGTTATTTGAGAGTTAGGTCTCAAGTCCAGATCGTGACAGCGCCAAGCAGGTCATTTGCGACAGCAAGAGACGTGTTTGATAGGATATTTCGACACACGCAAGAGCAATTGGTTGTAATCTTTCCTTATTCTCATTTTCTCTTGTGTTTGTATGATGTCTCTTAGTTGTTGATTGTTTGTTCTAGGGCTATGGTTGTAAACTCGAATTCTTAGTTGTTGATTGCATATTTATTTAGTTTATTTCATATCTTTGTGTTTTATACCTTGCTTGAATTACTTGAATTGATTATGCCATGATTATTTAAGTGGATTTGTTTACACCCGTTAAGTAGAGCTCGCTTATATGATAGGTGGTTAAGTCCAAATAAACTTAGATTATTAGGCATGATTATGATTAACATGAAGGTTGTAAACTGAAAGGTTAAACCAGGACTAATTAACGAGAGTTAAGTCTTTTCCAAGAGTGAGAACTCAAGGATTTCATAGGTTAGAAAGATATAAACTTGTAGAAACTAGACCAAGAAACGCTAGTTGAAATCTAGATTCTATACGAGGTAAATTGGGTTAATTAATTGATAACCAGACCTAAACGAGAGTTTGATCTAGGGACGTTAATTAAGCCATTATCCCTACACAACTATCAACTGAATTAAGTCAATTTGCATTCACATCGCTAATCCTAGCGGGCCGCTGAGTGAATCAGCGAGGTTGTCTATGCCCGCCAAGTAGCCAGCGACCAGTCTAATAGATTAGCGACCTAAGTTCTTTTAGCGGGCCGCTACGAGAGTCAGCGGACCACTGTTACTGGGACTAAGAAGAAGTGTTAGCAACCAGAAACCCTAGAATTACGTGACTTGTTGAATCTCTCTCATTAATTCTTGTTTTGACCTTGAAACTAGACTTAAGATTTGAACCCACCTGCAACCCTTAATTCACATAAGAGTTGAACCGTCTAGCTAGTTTAGTAAAGTAAAAGACTAATATTCCAACACTGTCCCTGTGGATTCGACCCTCAAGCTGTTCTACAAACGATTAGATCGGTAGACACGAGGTTTTTATTTTGAGACTTGGTTTCCCCTTCGATCAAAATTGGCGCCGTTGCCAGGGACGGTTTGCTCGAATATTGGTATTTTGATTTAGTAACTTGTATAGACACACTTGTATCCTTGCATCTTACTTATTTTGTCTTATCTTAAAAAAAAATCAAAAATATTTTCTATCACCATGTTTCCTTCCTTCCAGGTACGTGAGCAAGAGGCGGAGGATAATTGGAAGAAAATCAACCACATGAATAGACAATTCAGACTTAATGCGAACATGAATGAATTTGAACAACTTCATCGGATTCGACGAACATATGGAGACAGCATATGGAGACAGCCAGAACTTGATCGGTTTATTGTGCTTTTCACAACGTGAAAAACACAATAAATGAAGCATATGGAGACAGCCAGAACTTCAACAACTTCATCGGATTCGACGAACTTTTTGACTGTTAAACAAACCGTTCGAGGGAACCTGAAGCACAAAACATGACTGTCAGTTTCTGCAGCCCGTTGGGAGATCCTGCGACCCGCTGGAACCTGAACAGACAGACATGCGATTATGGTTTGAATGATTTTCCTTCTTTTTCTTTGAACAATCATGGTTTAGTGTCTCAACCATACCATAGGTCTACTTTTTTTCCTAGTTTTGATAATTTCCGATCATCTACGCAAATGTCAAGTGTTGAATCAAGGTTTGAGGAATTTAAAATGAACCAAATTGAATTTAATGAGAAACTTTTGAAAGAAGTAAAATCTATATCATCTTCTCTCAATACTCTCATTACCCATCATCAAATGATGTTAGAGACTGAGAATTCTTTATATAGGTCACACAATGAACAAAACAATGAATTGGCTTTGCATAGTGATTGTGAATTTTAAAACTCTAGTTCCAAGAAGACCCAAATTTGATTAGATACCAACAAAACTGAAAGCAAATAAGTTGAGAATAGGGAGGTACAAGAGGAATTTAATGAACCAAAGTACATACCACCTCCTCCCTATATCCCTCAAATTCCATTTCCACAAAGATTGTTTAGGGCTGAAATTGCCAAATCTAATGAGTTGGAATTGAAGCATCCTCCAATTGAGAACATAAATGATGAACTTGAAGAGAAGAAAGATGGTGACACTACTCTCAAAGTCGAGGCATCCGACAACATAAATGAGAAGTTCAACCAATTTGACTTGAGCACTCTTAGAAGATGTTTGGAGAAACTTGATGTGATGGAAGACAACAAACCACAAATCAAGTATCACATCCTAATTGAGCCAAGGAAGATGACATCCAAAGAAGAACATTCCAACCATATTTCAAAGGACCCACTCAATCACTTTTGGGAGAACTATGATGCGTGGAGAGGGAGAAAAGTGAAGATAAGATGAGTAAATACAAGGTGGTCAAGCTAGTGACCTAAAATAAGCGCTTCTTGGGAGGCAAACCAAGGCTCAAAAATTTCATTTTCTCTAATTTAGATTAAATTAGTTTTAGTTAGTTATAACTTATCAATTGTTGTTGTTGGTTTTAGGTTTGAAGAAAGGCGACTAATCAGCTTTTAGAAGCACCATTACACAAATTGTGTGCAAGAGCTCAAACTTGGGGGATACACCATGAAGGAGCATACAAGCCGTTTTGCAAGTCGCACCAACCCCTATGCGAACTTCACAACCACTACAATAATTTGATGAGTTTCCTTTCCTTTCTCTCTTTTAAGTTATATTTTCCTTGCATTGAGGACAGTGCAAAGTTTTAAACTTGGAGGGAGATAATAGGAGTTGTATCTAGGTTTGCATCATGCATATTAGGTGTTAATTTCGTATCTGTCCCAGTATCAGCGGACCGCTGAGATTTTCGGTGGGTAGCTTAAACTGGAACTGACAGGTATAATTGTGCATTTCATTTAGGAATTGTCTCTATTGCATGATAATTTCATATATATTGCATTTAGGTAAGTTAGGAAGATATTTAACAAGTTTTGATATCGTGAATTCAATGAATTATTTAGGGAGTTTTAGAAAATTTTTCGATTTGAATTGTGGGTCATCTAATTGATCGACTAGCCCCTGTAACCTTAGGAATGAGTAGGTATTGTATCATAATCTATCTTAATTGAAACTTAAATTTGATGATTTCATAAGTAGTATGAATGACTTGACCAAGTAGAAATCGGTAAACCAAGACAACCACCAATAGAATTAATTTCCAAATTTTGTCAAGATCGATTCTACCGACCCAAATGCATGTCAACTTAGAAAATAAACACTAAGTCTAAAGACAAACAACCGCTGTTTTCAAGTTTATTAAAAGTTGAAGATGTAAATACACACCCTTGTATATAGAAAAAAAAAAGAAAAAAACAAAAAAGGGGAAATAAAAAGCGTGCAATGCCATGGACATTGCGGGAAGCTATAGGTTATGGTGGATAGAAGAACTTCCATAAATCATGAGTAAAAACAGAAAGGCTCATGACATAAAAAAAGGGAAAGAAAAAAAACGAGAAAAATCTCAAAAATAAATCCACTGTAATTTGGCTAACCTCTCCACCGCGGAAAAATCTCCTAGCCCCGGGAGAAAAGTTAAAAAGTCAATCCCAAAAACTTTAGAATAGAATGGGTGAGGAGTTGTACACTTTTTTCGCCTCACTTTAGTTCGATTTTCAATGCGTTTTCGAAAATCAATATAGCGGTTTAAGTACTCAAGAGCTTGGTTGTGAAATAAATTGATATGACATGTAATTTTTGTTGGTAGGGTGTGATCCCGAATCTCTTTGCCAAGTCAATTGTCAAACTTTGAAAATTCAACAAGTTTAGGAATTGAACAAGGTAAGTTATGGGTAATAGTTACAAGTATCCTAAGTGTTTCACCTGTGGGGTAAGCGTGGGTCGTTTGGGACAACTCAATTCAATGTGAAAATGCTTGTAAAATTGTCTAAATGATTCAAACAAATCACGATACTGGTGCTAGTTAAGAATTTTCATAACTTGTAAGTCTCAAGTTATTGTTTTAGTTTAGAGCTAAACCATACTTCTAAGATAGACATTTGCTTGGGGACAAGCAAAGGTTAAACTTGGGGGGATTTGATGAGTGGATATTATATGCATATTCAGGTACCATTTTGTCTCCAAACTAAGTCAATTGCCTCGAGTTTACATAGTTTAGATAGTTTAGATGAGTTTAGGTTAGTTTAATTAGAGTTTTGTATCAAGAATGAGTTACTACCATATTTTCTAATTTTATGGCAGATTCTGGACAAGAAATGACTTGGATAAGTCCATAAAGTTGAAGAGCTCGTTCTAAGCTTTCCAACGGATCTTGAATCACCTCAAACGGAGTTCGGATGAAGGAGATATGCTCAAAATACTGACATGACGCAGTGGTGACATTTTCCTGCGACCCGCAGACCTGGAACTGCCAGATTTAGCAGAATCGCCCGATTTGGCAATTCTATATTTGGATGGCGGTTTCTACCGACTCCAGGTGCATCCAGAGCACGTCTTCAGTTATTTCCAGCATTTCTACACCTTCCCAATGCCTATTAAAGACCAGTTTGAGGAGGTTTTGAAAGGAGAACAAGAAGGAGACCAAATCCAAGGTCAATTTAGGGTTAGATATTGAGTTATTTGAGAGTTAGGTCTCAAGTCCAGATCGTGACAGCGCCAAGCAGGTCATTTGCGACAGCAAGAGACGTGTTTGATAGGAGATTTCGACACACGCAAGAGCAATTGGTTGTAATCTTTCCTTATTCTCATTTTCTCTTGTGTTTGTATGATGTCTCTTAGTTGTTGATTGTTTGTTCTAGGGCTATGGTTGTAAACTCGAATTCTTAGTTGTTGATTGCATGTTTATTTAGTTTATTTGATATCTTTGTGTTTTATACCTTGCTTGAATTGCTTGAATTGATTATGCCATGATTATTTAAGTTGATTTGTTTACACCCGTTAAGTAGGGCTCGCTTAATTGCTAGGTGGTTAAGTCCAAATAAACTTAGATTATTAGGCATGATTATGATTAACATGAAGGTTGTAAACTGAAAGGTTAAACCAGGACTAATTAACGAGAGTTAAAGTCTTTTCCAAGAGTGAGAACTCAAGGATTTCATAGGTTAGAAAGGTATAAACTTGTAGAAACTAGACCAAGAAACGCTAGTTGAAATCTAGATTCTATACGAGAAAAATTGGGTTAATTAATTGATAACCAGACCTAAACGAGAGTTTGATCTAGGGACCTTAATTAAGTCATTATCCCTACACAATTATCAACTGAATTAAGTCAATTTGCATTCACATCGCTAATCCTAGCGGGCCGCTGAGTGAATCAGCGAGGTTGTCTATGCCCGCCAAGTAGCCAGCGACCAGTCTAATAGATTAGCGACCTAAGTTCTTTTAGCGGGCCGCTACGAGAGTCAGCGGACCGCTGTTACCGGGACTAAGAAGAAGTGTTAGCAACCAGAAACTCTAGAATTACGTGACTTGTTGAATCTCTCTCATTAATTCTTGTTTTGACCTTGAAACTAGACTTAAGATTTGAACCCACCTGCAACCCTTAATTCACATAAGAGTTGAACTGTCTAGCTAGTTTAGTAAAGTAAGAGACTAATATTCCAACACCGTCCCTGTGGATTCGACCCTCAAACTGTTCTACAAACGATTAGATCGGTAGACACGAGATTTTTATTTTGAGACTTGGTTTCCCCTTCAATCATGATCCTTTAAATTTCCTATCTCCCAAATTTTGCTTACTTTGTTCCTTTTAATTGTTATGAACTAAGATATGAGCTGTTTGTGATGGTTGCACGACATTGGATCTTAATTCCATTATTATTTTGAATTTGATGAAGTTTAGTCTCTTCAATTAATTATGAAAGTTTAGGTAAAACTAATATAAGGCGTGTTTAAGTAAATTTCACATTCCATTACACTAACCTAACAGTTTTGGTATTATCCAAAAAGAATTTATGAAAGGTTGACTGGTAGTTTCTATTTGAGGAACATTTGGTGCTAGAAAGTACAATACTAATCGAAACCGACCAGACTTGCATGATGGATCTTTACAAAAACTTGCACAGTTATACTAGTGCAACAAGATATGGTTCACTAACCAAAATGCGGCCATTGTCTACACCATTTAAACCGATCTTGTGGCCACAATTAGCTATGCGTATATTAGGATATGTATTACCATTTGAGTCTCTGATCTGTACTATGAAGGCATGGACACCTTCATTCTTTCCATTTATATGCAATTGCGAAAATACTACAGTATGTATTGCATGCTGTCAATTGCCAGGAAAAAAAAAAGAAAATATTATTTGAAGTTTTATAATAGGTCAATTACTCCATTTGATCCATTTTGCAAGGATTGTTTTGCAAAAAGGCAATTATTTATCTTCATTGCAGAAAGACCATTAGATTTCAGTAGTTGTATGTTCAAATACCATGTGAAAAAAATTTGTCTAGATGTTTCATTTTCTTGGGAACCTGATCTGGTCCCCTTCACCATCTGTACACGACAGCATTGTCTAGTACATTTTGTTTATTAGTAGACATAAGCTCAGACTTAGAGTTAACAGTTAAACAAAAGAAAAAAAATACAATTATCAGAACAGCATCAAGGGCAGAAATTCATCTTAACAGCCCTAATTTAAATTAAAAAAAACAGTGAGGGCAAAATTGTCATTTTTGCCTTTTCCAATAGTAACTCAGGGATAGGGATGGTATTGTCACTCAAGAGATACAGAAATCATAGTTATTTATTACTGACGTGCATTTTTTAATCATGAATATTGTACCTAATTGGAGCTATGGTTAGTGAATAGAATGGTATAAAGCATTTAGTAAGGAATATACCAATCTCCTACTTAACCTCAGCCATTATGCTTTGTTGTGTATTTTAGTGGTAGCACGGGTAAAACTTGCAAGGAAAGGCTCAAACAGTGGGAAGAAGATGCACTGACAATCAATGATGTTGACCGACTTCAAGAGGAGAATGTTGTAGTTCTCGATAATTTTGACAATCTTACCGGTGGCACTCAAAATGGAGTTGCCAATAGAGCTTCATCCTCCTCCAAGACCACAAAAAGGTCTTCCAAATTGGGTGTCAAGAGAAAGTTTGATGAAATTGAGTCGAGAAGTGCAACTATTCGCCAATATGATGAAAGTTGATGATTGTTCGTGACTCTCTATCTGAGATTGGTGGGCAACATGCTGTTGCAAATGAGTATTTCTTCAAGTCAAATACTAGGGTCTATACACATGAGGAATTTTATGCTGAAGTGCAGAAATTGGGACTTTCTGATGATAACATGCTTGGTGTTGTTGATCTCCTCATATTTGATAACAAAAAGGCTGACAGTTTTTTATTGTTGTCCTGATGAGCTCAAGGGTCGGTAGTTGCAGCGAAATGGATGCTGATGGTGAAGAAGGTACGTATCTCACTTTCTTTTTTCTTTTGAAGGCACTGTTAAGAGCTTGAGGTAGCACCCAGTACATATCCTAAAATAGACATGCAAACATAGTCATATAGTAGTTAAATGGTACAATTGATTGGGGTTTGTGTAGACTTGGTGTGTACATCTCCAATGGTCAATGGATTTTTGTTTCATCAATTCTGACTTTTAGGTCAATCAGTTACAAATAGTGGTTAAGCCAACATTTTCTGAATAAATTCTTGGACTGTTAAAGTAGAGATCAAAACCTATTGTTGACAATCAATTTCGAAATCATATTGAAAATGACTTGTCCATACTGGTGAAATATTGGTGCAGCATTGTTGGTCAATAACAGCAATGAGTGATCTCTTGTGGATCTATTGAATGATCTAAAATTAGATACAAATCTATAGCTTGTAGTTACTACTCTCTTACTTTATTATATCTCAATTGTCAAGGCCCAAACAATCTAAAAGATGCTCTCAAATTCTCGACACAAATTCTACTACTGAGATTATCTTGTTGGTTAAAAAAATTTATTACTTTGTTTGTGGTTTTGGCTATGAGTCATTACCTAGTATGTTTGTGCTTTTTGCACAGATTCTACATTGCTTTTTCTATATGAACAAGGTCAAATAGTAATGGTACACAATACGGTGATGTAACATCCACAATAAATCTAATTTCTTTTGTTTTTGGATCTTGTAATTGGTATAGAATTTTCATAACAAGTTTATCTGAATCTTAGATGAGACATACTCCTTTTCTTTTTAAATTGGATTTGTTCGTTTCTTTGTTTGTTCAGACTATGCATGCCTTAATCTTCAATTAATTCATATCTATTGCGCACTATTACTATGTTATAAGTGCTCTTTTATTTTTTTTCGTCAATATATAAATTATACAATTTTGTGATCAGTTGAAATGAACGTACCTATGGCCCATTGAATTGACATATTGAGGGCCTTAGAGAATGAAATGATCTACTAAAAAGCTACGGCCTACGGATCATGCTCTAAAAAAAGCTTTAGAATGAAATGATAATAAGGGCCAGGGCTGAAAACGAAAATCGTTTTAACCGTTTTTCATTTCGTTCGGACGAAACAATTAACGAAACAACGAAACGATTTCGTTTGGTTGGACGAAACGGTTAACGAAACAATGAAACAGTTTCGTTCATGTGTAAATTACAAAAATTTCATCAATTGCGATTGTTTGAAATAAAAAATTTATTTCGTCGCATAAGACGAAACAATCGACGCAACAGCTCATTTAGGATCTTATATTTACAATTGCTCATTTATATTTATATTTACGCACCGCAACGTGGCATATCCATCCATATATTTTAATGGATTTGACATAACATAACTCATAAAGGAGCGCCGTCTTGGATCAGAAATTGATATAACGTAACATAAAGGAGCGCCGTGACTAGGGGTGAGCAAAAAATTCGTAACTCGTGAGTTACTCGAACTCGACTCGAAAAAAACTCGATGAAAACTCGAGTTAGAAGAACTCGAGTTATAACAACTCGAGTTATGCCAACTCGTGAATTTTACGAATCGAGTTCGAGTTAGGTCCAACTCAACTCGGTACAACTCGAGTCGGAATATACAGGCTGCAAAAAATAAAATGTTATCATATTAATATACAACCCAACAATTTTATTGATTTGCAATTCAATAACTTGTGCACTAATCCTAGTCTCCAAGTCCCTAAACCTTTTTTCCTCCCTTACACTCGGCTCAAGTTAGCACGAATAGCTCGAAACTGCTTTGCTGTCGAGTCACGAGTTGACTCGAGTTATGACGAGTTCGAGTTGAGGCTAACTCGCTCGAACTCGGCTCGTATACAGCCCTAGCCGTGACGCCGTCTTGGAACAGAAATAATATAATATAATATATATAACATAACATAAAGCTAGAGAGATCATGCGCACAAAGCATTAATCAAGTGCCACTGGCCCACTGCTGCGCCATCCACATGCAGTTCAACCAACTGAAGTGCTTGTCTTCGTAGCTCAACTTTTATATACTATCTATGTATAGCTTGGAAATCTCACGTGGGACTAATATTTCATTTCCAAACCGGACAAACCACATTGCTTACTGGGCCTAGGCTTTAACCGGACAAACAACTTGTTGGGATGTTAAAATTAACATTGTATTATTTAACATATATTATTAACATTTTATAATATAATGCCTTAGACCTTACCAATATGTTATATGTTAATTATGTTGCTAAATATAATATTATTAACGGCTAAACTTCTCAATATAATTTGAAAGATTATAATATTATGTGAATAACATTATATTAATAATATATATATATATATTAGTTTTTTTATTACAACATATATAAATTACAAAAAATATATATTTTTTTATTATTTTATATATACAGTCGTATTCGAATTTTTTAAAAAATATCGTATACCCGCACCCAAGTAACATAGTCTCCAATTAATGCCAATCCAATAAAATGAATTGAAATCCCAAGTCGTGTCCATTTTGATCAGGGCCTAAGAGATTCAATATCCTCACCAATAATACACAACACGAGAGTCCAACGTCCAGTAAACACATAAATAGATAAAGCTCAAGTAAGAGAGTTCTCTAGAAGCATGTACAACACCTGCGATAAAAACATAAACATATAACACAACATAACAAATAAAATGGTCTTAAATTATCACACGATTTAGATACTCATTTCCCTCAAACACCAGGACCGACTCATCTAACATTTGTGCAAGCACCTGTCTTAATTTCATTCCTTGTAAGCGCCATGAGAATTACACACTTGGAAGACCATCAAGAAATATACTAGAGAAGTTCATCTTTTTTGGCTCTGTATTCAAGTATTTCTGGACAGTACCGCTGAGACAGAACCTCAAGTTGTTCAACAAAAGGCCTCTCCTTGTGCTTTCCTATGTAACGAACCATCTGTTGCCATCTTTTCTGGCAGATTTCTCCTTCCCTAAAAAAATTGACACAATAAAATACTTGAAATAGAGTCATACTCTTTCTTTATTGATTCCTTCTACCTGGTGAACTTTACAATCAGCTGGTATATTTTATATACTAACCTCTGCCAGGTTTCTTCATGACAATCTTTTTTCTATGTTTTATTCAGTGTGCTTTGGTTGCAAAGCTGATTAATTGCATGTCAAAAATATCCAATTTACCCAAAATAAGCTATTAACAAAATTAAATGAGCTACTCAAACTTTCAATGAATTGAACTCGAGCTAGGTAATTGAAACCTAGCAAATGCAACTAGAATTGAGGGTAGCTCATTGAAGTTGGATTCATTAACACCCCTAGAGTATATATCTGCACTCACCATTAAGTTGAATTTCTGTTTTTATACTCTATAACAACAAAAATTAATTATGCTTATTTTGTAGATCCAAAAATTATATATACAACACATATCACTGTCAAGAGGGAAAACTGTATTAAAATATTTTGGTTTCAAATAAGAAAATAAGAAATAGATTAATCTAAATAGGAAAAAAAACATTTTCTATTATGAAATTATCATTTTGCAAAACAAGAATTAGGTTTGGACGTGTAATCCTTTCAGTACCAATTTCAGCACAGCAGCGCAAAGGCACGAAGCAATAATTACATAATTGTCTAAAAAACTTAGGCCTCGCTTGAAATATCATCCAAAATCACAAATCCTATGCAACTCTCTGGGGGAGAGAACAATAGAGACAGATGCCAAATAAATGGATCAATAAAATTCTACCTATGTGGGAGGAGATTGTCCCAGTCAATTTCTTCAATACAAGTGGCATCTGCATTATGCAACCTACATTTACATCATTAATAATTGATAATATATCAGAAAGAAAATGTGTGCACGTGTTTGCAAAGATTCAAAAAAGTACGATATTTAAATGGTTGAGCACTCGAGACGTCCACTGGATATTTAAATGTTTGCAGATAACCCTAAACCCTAAACCCTAAACCGTCCGTTTGGATTGGATGGTTGAGCACTCGAAACGTCCACTGGATGGTTAAATGGTTTTGTTTTATTAAACCATCCGGAGGAAACCGGTTAGTTTATTGCTCAGTTTTAAACCTAACAGCAGTGACAAATGTTTTGTTCCCTTTCATTCTTAATATATGAGCTTAATCCCGAGTAGTAGTATAATTTTGTAGAAATTTCACTGTATGTGATCATTTCTGTTTTCTCAGTTTGAAATAATAGCTTTGTTCTGCACTCTGCAGCCATCGACTGATCCGTGCCTGAGTACGTGGTACGTGGAGTACTGATAGATGCTTAGTTGCCTTATGATTTCTCTTGTAACTTGTGTTTCATTCTAGTGCTGCTAATCCAACTTGGGTGAGTTTGTGACATCCCTGAATTTTAGGATCTGTTTATAATACATCGAATTCTAAGATCCTATTTGAAAAATGTTCATGTTTATCCACTTTGAAAATATTTCTTTGATCTTATCCACTTTGAAAATATCTATTTGATCTTAACCACATTTTTAGTAGCTAAGTAATCAATATTTATATAAATAATTTCTGATAATTAATATCTTTATAAATAGGCTCAGTTATTTTTATAAATAGTATTAATATTTTCAGAAATAATAGCTAAGTAATTCCTTTCTGCTTACTTAGCCATTAAGTAATCTAGAATATTTACCATTTTAGCCAGACCTCTACTATAAATAGACCCTAACCTCATTTCATTTCATTTCGTATATCATTTCTGTTTCTCTCTCTTCCTAGCAAACTGTGAATACCACATTGGCTTTGAATAGTCGGCCATTTGGAATTCGAGTTCTACGTCGCAGTTATAGTCATCCCGATTTGCTTGTGCTATGGATCGCTCAGTCAGGTAACCAGACTTCTCTATAATTAATTCCGTATTGCTTGATTTGATTACCGCTTGGCTTTGCTTGCATGTGTATGTCCGTGTGTGGTTGTCTTTTTATGACGTGTGGATGTCTTTTGAGATTTTGTTATTCTTTTGATAGGAACTAGCAAATTTGATTATGAAATATAAAAATGATTTGGAATAACAGAAGATGGATGATAAAAGTGAAACAGAATGAGACCGAGTAGTTAAGTTGTTTTACTTGTGGTTTCTATTATCGGGAGATTGCACCCCAGCTTAATGCCGGTGGTCTCCTTATGATAGCAATCACAGACAACGCATACTGATCTACTCTGCTATTCAGCCACTAAGTGAATTAGCGGTCATTTGGTATATATTCGTTTTGGTTGGACTGGCTGGAACTATTAGGTGTGTGGAAGCGGACTACCCCACGGAACTCCGAGGTAGTAACCCAGTACTGATGTATACTAGCCCCCACTTAGTGCACGGTGGAGGACAGGAGCGGTTGCAAAGCAACTAGGGTCGGGTGTCTATACATTAGGTATACGCTCGATGGGTATGATCGATTAAGCACAGGTACGGTCAGGAAATACAATATGGTGGACTTGGCGCGGGACCTTTTCCCCAGGTCTAAGTAAGGATTGAGACATGTAGGGTGGATTTGGCACGGGAATTATTCCCGCAGGGTTGGAGTTATGTAAGGTGGATACTCTCGTATTATATTATATTCTATTCCTCAAGAAAGTACACTGAATCACATTCATCTCTTTTCTTAAATAAAAACAATTAAAAGTCTCCTAGACAGGATTGACATTAATTTATAAATTGAGTTCTAATCTTTTGAATAACTAAATCCCAAATAAGCTAGAGTTAATCAAAACTATAGGTCCACTCTTTTATCGTCGTAAAATGTATGGTTTGTTATGTGGATTAATCCAGTCATGTTTAATTTGCTTTAACAACTAATATAGAGAAGGTGCGTCGTTAAATAACCGGTTACTGAGCTTTGTAGCTGACATCCGTTTTGTTTTTTTCTGCTTGCGACGTAGTTTGACGGGCCGTCGGATGGATGCAGAAGATACCGTCCCATCGTCCCGCCCCGTGTGTCGGTGTGTCGGCGCGGGGGTGTGACAGAGTTTGCCATAGTGTTTCCATGCAACTGCTAGCAGCCTCAAGTTGTGTTATTGTGCAGTCCCTTCTAGTGCCTGACTGTTTCCAAAACCATTTTATGATATTATTTTTAATATATGCAAAATTGCTACCTTCACAAATATACATTAAATTGTTATATATGTAATATAAAAATTGCAATTTTGTTTTTGACAGTACTGCTTGATTAATTAATTACAAGGTGATCACAAATTGCAGACTGATTTTTCTTGATAATCAAAATAAATAAAATCGGTAAAATTAAGAAAAATGGGCAAATTAAGTATATATGCCTCCCATTAAATAAAGGATTCTGGTCTTGTCGCCAACTGAAATGCTACTGACATTCTAACATTCTTATTTATTCTTTTTTTGTATATTTTCTTTCAGTCCAAGTTTTAAGACAACGTTTCTCAAGGTAGGTGCTTAGTGCCATAGCAATTAGCATGCCTGGCCCAAAAATGAATCATGCAAAATAAGGCCAGGTAGGTTAATAGATCAGGCCAACACAGACCACGGAAAGGGACCTGTTTAACTGTTTTACCTGCTCTAGCCCATGTTGCCCTGTAGCCCAAATTTGGTGAAAGAAAAAAAAAATTAAAATCGAAGTTTCTCCATGCTGAATTGCTGGAGCTGCTAGGATTTCGACTTTGGGAAAAACTTCAATTTTAAAACTTTTTTTCTAGATGTCAAATCCGCACCGTCTGACTCAAATTTTTCCTTCTTTTTTTTTCTCTTCTTCTTTTTCTTTTTGCTTCTATCTAATTTTTTTCTGAATCCACCACTGTCAGTAGATTCGACCTCTTCTACCACATTCTCTTTCTCCTTCTTGTGCTTCTTCATCTCGGATTTAATTCGGTCGATTTTTCTCTTCTCCATCACACCCGTCTCCGTGTAACTGCGAGTAAAGGAAAGGAGATGAGAAAGCAGTGGTGAATTGCTAGAACGAGAGAGTGAAGGGTGGAGGCTCCTCAGTAGGGGTACGGAAGAGGCACCTTAACCAGTTAACCTGCTCGTTTAAAATCCCATGCGTGCATGTGCCTGAGAGACAGGTTGCCTGCTCCGCCTGGTGGCTTCGTTCCGTCGTGCCTGTGCCTGCCTACAGTTGGCTGCAGCTGCTTGTTGTGAGAGGAGGATGAAAACTGGTAGCGGAGCAGAGTGCCTTCGGTTTTGATTTTAGTTTTACGTTTGCTTTTGTGAGAGATGGAGAGAGAGAGGAGTCGGGGCTGGTGAGGCTAGAATTTCGGCCTTGGGAGAAACTTCGATTTAAAATTTTTTTTTCCTAGATGTCAAATCCGCACCGTCTGACCCAAATTCTCCCTTTTTCTCTTTGCTTCTATCTAATTTTTCTCTGAATCCGCCACTGTCAGTAGATTCGACCTCTTCTATCACCTTCTCCTTCTCCTTCTCCTTCTTGTGCTTCTTCACCTCGGATTTAATTCGGTCGCGGTTTCTCTCCTCCATCACACCCGTCTCCGTGTAACTGCGAGTAAAAGAAAGGAAATGAGAAAGCAAAGAACAGTGTGAAAGGTTGTTTAGGTTGAATGGAGAATGCAATTATTTTATCAATGAAGAAATTAAAAACAATAAAACTTTGGTTTATGTTGCCTTAACAAACAAATATCTTATATCTTGCTGTGCATGGTCAGATACGCTGTTAACTTGTGCCCACATGGCATAACATAATGCCCTGAATCTACAGAAAAGATCCATATTATTTCACATGAGCATAATCAGACAAGAAAATAAAAAGAAAAAAAAAACAATTGAGTTGTATGAAATTATGAATAATTTGGCTGTTATATATATATGAATGCATTTTTAAAGTGACTATGCAAAGCACGTTAGACCGACTAGTATAATTGCACAATAAATCAAATTTCCATATATCCGTTAGAATAATTGGTGTAACAACACTGCTTACAATAATCTCAATAAATACATAAGTATCTACGTATAGGCTCCGTTTGGATGGGTGCAAGAATAAAGAAATAGCTTTTTTCTACTCCCAAATTTATTATAAACAATCCAAACTCTTCACAAAAATTACATACTTCCCAATACTTCTTCTCTTATTCCTCTTATTCCCACAGTTAATAAGATTTTCTATCTTCTTCTTTTGAAATTGTGACTGTCGCAATTGCTTTAACGAATTTTCTCGTCTTTTAAATTAATTTCATTTAATCAATTTAAATGGTGGTAATCGTCATCCTGTTGTCACGCAAAAAATAATAATAAAAAAAATAATAAATAGCGCAACTCACATAACCGGACATGTAGAAAATTAATACTTTGCATTTACACGATTGTAAAATGATTTACTCGTGCATAGCTTCTACATCATTTTTAAAATAAAAATATATAAATATCTTTCAACTTTAAATATTTAATCAAATAAATTTTTTGTTTGGTTTAGAGATGAACGGTATATTTTGTACTATGAAAAGCTACTAAGTAATTTACTTAATCCGTTTGATTTTGCTAATTATATGGAGCTGAAATAAATCAAGCAAACGAATCACTTTCGAGTTCTTTGGCACTATGAGATATATCATATAACATTTTCAGTTCTCAAACCTGTCTTTCACTGTCGATACATGTTTATATTGTTTTAAATTTTGATGAATTTAGTTGAGAGGAGGTTCCGGTGTCATAAGTTTAGGGTGCCATCAAATGTCACAATTTTAATTTTTCATTATTTTTTTTTAATTTTAAAATGTAAATATCCAATCTATACCGTTGATCTTATTTGTTTTAATGAGTGATGTATTTTCATATAAGTTTTATAAAATTTGAAGTTGATTTGATACTCAAACAAGAGGTTAAAAAACGAACGAATCTGGTTAACTTTAACAGATTAATTATAATACGTTCATGGTTTGACCTATGGATCAAGTATTAAATCAACTCAAAATTTTATAAATCTTATATGGAAATGCATCGCTCTTTAAAATGAAAAAGATCAACGATTTAAATTTGAAATTTACATTTTAAAAATTTTAAATTTTAACGAAAAAAATAAAGTCGTGGCATTTGATGGCACCCTAAACTTATGGCACCGGAACTCTACTCTTTTAGTTGAACTGTAGTGATGGCCAACCAACCTTTAAAAAAATAAAATAAATCTCCCTCTCATGATCTGAATTTTTTTATCCTAATGTTTAGGCAGTTCATATTATAAGTCTTCAGAAAATGACCCGTCGACATTATAATACAGAATCCTATAACTGGTAAAGAAAAAAGTAAACTCGGATTTCGTTTTTAAATGATTTGTTGCAGAAGTACATACTAGAAATTTTGAAATAGAGAATCCGGAAATTCTAATGTTGACTTGACTTGTAGGCACCAAGACTCCAACTAGTAATTATGGAGACCAATGTGTCAAATATCTTCCACAACTTTTCAAACAAAGAAAATATATCTTTCCAAATAAAAGTGGTGTACTTTTCTCTGTCTTTGAATGGTGTCTCGTCTCCTTTGTGATTTTAAGTGGAGTAAAAATGCAACACTCTCTTATTTAATCTTGTTGTACCCAAGTGGAAGTTTCAGTCATCCAGCTACCCACAGCCACAGCCCACAGAACACAATGGAAATTTATAAACCACCAGCGCATTTCTTCATTGGCTCGATATCTTCTCAATTATTAGTCTGCGTTCCTTCCAGTCAGCAGGGATGGGTAGAAAAATGAAGAGTAAGTAAATTATAAGGTATATTAGAAAATCTCAAGACCGAATCTAGGATAAAATATGAGGAGATAAATTTAATATTCCGACATTTTTTATTATGTCAAAATTTAAGCCAAATGTTAAAATTGAAATCATTGGAAATCCCAATAAATATTTTTTTTCTAATTTTTGAGAAATTTATTCTGTAGAAGATAAAAAGGTCAAACATAAACATATATATTAAAATTTACCTATTATAGTATAGCTAGATTCATTTATGGTTTGATCCTCTTAATTAGTATCAAATAAACTCCCAAAATTTATTTATTTGGATTTCCAGTGAAATTAAATACGATCAATGTTTATATTTGATATCTTATTTCAAATTTTAAAATAAAAATTTAAAAATAATAAAGTTTGTGACCATTTATGGTTTAAAAAAAATGGTACTGTAATCCTCATAATTTGAACATATATAAATTAGTTTCAATATGTTTTGTAAAAAAAATAGGAATGTGTAGGATAGGAAGAACTTATATTTGTACTTCATGTAAAATGCAGCAGAAGACCAATGGTCAAAACTACATTCCACGTTCCTGCTTGCAATGTTCCTTTGATTAATTTTATAAGGAAAGAAAAATCTGAGAGCTGAAACACTTGCAGTACCAACTGCCAATCTAGTCTAATTAGGAAGACAACCATGCACCCTGTCAGGCTTTCCACTTCTCTATTACTACTGATATGCTTCACCTCTGCAAC
Source organism: Rhynchospora pubera (assembly GCA_028095005.1). Classification (NCBI taxonomy): domain Eukaryota; kingdom Viridiplantae; phylum Streptophyta; class Magnoliopsida; order Poales; family Cyperaceae; genus Rhynchospora; species Rhynchospora pubera. Next base: position 44,958,543 of record CM051462.1, read on the forward strand.
TATACCACTCGATTCCTTGGCACCTGAGGCAGCAGGCGGTGCAACAGATCAGACTTCAAGGTGTACTCAGGTTCCATTCCCCTTCGGAGTACCAGATATCGCATTAGATCAAAGCTTCGAGGTCGTTTGCATAGACACTACAACAGAAAATCGCGCCAGATATTTACCTAATGGGACCATGACACAGCAGCTTCCTCCCTCGCTTAAGTTACCTAGTGGTACATATTTCATTCAAAACATCTCTTTGCAGGGTCAAGTGAGAATTTTCACTGGGCCAATCTACCAACAGTGTAGTAATGGAACTGATCAAATGCTTACCCGCGGAAATGGCTGGCTAAACCTCACTGGGACTCCATTTACACTGTCTAAAAATTATACAACTTTAGTTGTGATCGGGTGTGACGACTTTGTAATGATAAAGAGTATCGATGGAGATGGTAACAACGGTACTAAGCCATCCAGAAGTGGTTGTGTGGCATTTTGTACTGATTCGAGTAGCAGAATTGATGGGTCTTGCTCTGGTCTTGGGTGTTGCCAGATGTCACTTCCAGGATCAGAAGGCCTAAAGGGGTTTGACCTGAATCTGTACAAACTTCAGAATGTGGGAGTGAATAATCGAATCACGAATTGTAGTGTGGCCTTCTTTACAACGCCCAGTAAGTTTTCTTTCAGAACCAGCTACTATGATAACAAGGATTACTTTGATTCTCGTTTAGAAGAGCATGTTGTAGTTCTGGATTGGGCGATTGGAAACAAGACCTGTGCTGAAGCCAAGAAAGATGTAAATTCTTTTGCTTGCCAGAAAAACAGCCAATGCTATGATTCACCCAATGGTGTTGGATATTTCTGCAATTGCACCCAAGGATACGAAGGAAACCCTTACATTGCAACTGATTGTAAGGGTAAGTATAAGTCAAAATATTTCTATGAACATTTTTTTAGTTGATTTATAACAGGATATATTAATAAATTCTTGTATATTTGGTCTGGATTTTGTAGATGTCAACGAATGTCTGTATCCAGAGACTAACCCCTGTACTGGATACTGTATCAATACAGAAGGCAGTTTTATGTGTGCTTGCCCTTCAGGCATGACTGGAGATGGCAGAAAAGATGGAAGCGGTTGCAAGAAGAAGGCCTTCCCACTTGATGTTGTTTTGGGTATGCAATGTTCAATTAATTTGCTCATCACTGAATTTAGTTTCTTTTATGTGTCTTTTCTTTTGTCTCTAAGCGATATCATTATTTTTATTTATTATTATTATTATTATTATTATTATTATAAATAAGTGGGTTAACTCCCACCACTTCTCATTATTGTGTGAAAAGAAGTACAAAAGTTCTACAGGAACGAATATGATTGAAGGAACCGACATGGCGACATGACTCTACCGGTACTGGTATCACCATGATCTTTTAAACTTAAGCGATATCATTATGTTTAACGGATTCCAACAAAAACATTCTACACCACCAGATACGAATTTGGACAACATATAACAAGAATTTCGTTTACGGCTGTGGCATGACAATTTGATAAAATTGGTGAAACACATTTAACAAACATAAAAAGAAAAGAAAAACAAATAGTAAAAAAAAAGAAAAAAAAAACACCCAAATGTATACTTTGCTTAATTGGTACCAATGCTGTTCTGTGTGAAATGATTAACGCTTGACTAAAGATCGAAGACAGCTTTCCTATCCATCAGTTTTATAAACTTGTTTAAATTATTAGAACTCCCCTGCTGGAAATCATAACTTACTTAGCAGATGTTTTGTTTCATGATTAAACCATGAGATGTAATGATTCAAATGAATCCATTTTATACGTACATTCAGGAAATTGATCCAGAAACCCATATTTATTGTCAAGAAAGAGTCCAGCAAACCCATGTATCAGGATCCAGCAAACCCTCTGATCTTCTTCCAGAAGTTCTTTGGAATGGAAGTTTTTTACAAAATAACCTATCCTTTTCTTTTTCTTATTAATGTCTTCCCCTCTGATGTAACTTTTATTTTCTCTCTTATTTTTCTTTATTTTCTACTTTTATTTCTGATGTATTTTTTAGTTTTTTCAGAGTTTAGCTTCTTTCTAAACCTTTTATTATTAATTCAATTTAATACAGGGGCTTGACCCTTGTTTTTCTTCGGAAAAAAAAACTCTTTTGCTTATAAAAATTGGCCTTATCGTGATCAGGGTAAGATTTCCTCACTTTTTACCAGGTCAATCCGGTGTCAATTATTGACTTAACTGGACAGAAAAGGATCCAATTCAATCTGTTTAACACTGATCCAGATAAATTGATACGATACAGCTCAAATGTCCTTTACCAACACGGATCAGTTGGGTCACAGCAGGAGTTGATGAAATGTTCCCAAATAAATAAAGGACTGTAGATCCTATAAAAAAAAAAAAGGAGTTGTCATGTTAACTCCAAATTCTATTCTAAATTGTTATTTTTTTTTTTAATTGACCTATTACTCAATATTTAACTTAATATATTCATAGTCTTTTCTGCACTATAACTGGTTGCTCAGCATAACATTAAATTTAGGTGTTGGGACCTGGACACGTTTGCTTAATTGGGACATTTTGCAAAATGAAAATGGATATTGTGCTTCCCAAAATTCTATAAATTGAATGTTTGCACAGCATTGAACCAAAATTCAGTTTATCTTTCTTTACATTTATAAATCAAATTACGATAATTAACTGATTTGTGCTGCAATGCAGGTGTAGGTCTTGGGGTTCTGTTTATATTGGTCTTAGCAAGTTTTATCTCATACTGGGGTTTCCAGAAAAGAAAGATAGTTATGATGAGAAGCAATTTCTTCAGACAGAATGGAGGGTACCTGTTCAAACAGAGGTTAGCTTCACAAAGTATCGACTCAGGGACAAAAATTTTCACTGAGAAGGAACTTGCAAAGTCTACTGATAACTACAGTGAAAACAATGTTCTTGGTCAAGGAGGATATGGTACTGTCTACAAGGGCATTTTATCAGACCTAAAAGTGGTTGCAATCAAGAAATCCAGAATAGAAAATGACAATCAAATTGAACAGTTCATTAATGAGATCACAATTCTTTCACAGATAAACCATAGAAATGTTGTGAAGCTCCTGGGATGTTGCTTGGAGACTCAAGTTCCCTTATTGGTATATGAGTTCATACCTAATGGAACACTCTTACATCTGATTCGCAGCAAAAATTCAGGATTCCATTTACCATGGGATCACCGCTTGAGAATATCAGCTGAAGCTGCTGGAGCTATAGCATATTTGCATTCAGCTGCATCTTTTCCAATAATCCATAGGGATATCAAGTCCTCTAACATACTCCTCAATGAAAACTTTGTAGCAAAAGTATCAGACTTTGGAGCATCAAGGTCTGTACCCTTTGATAAAACCCATCTCACTACTCTTGTAAAAGGAACTATTGGCTATTTAGATCCTGAATATTTTCAAACAAGCCTATTAACAGAAAAAAGTGATGTGTATAGTTTTGGTGTTGTTCTTGCTGAGCTCCTAACAGGAGAGAAACCCATCTCTGTTGCTCGGTCAGAAGAATTTCACAATCTAGCAATGTATTTTACAGCTGCATTCGATGAGGATCGCCTTCTACAAGTTATTGATCCTCCAGTTGTGGGTGAGGCTGCAGCAGAAGAACTCTATATAATGGCACATTTAACAAAGAGATGCTTGAACACAAAAGGAGAAGAGCGGCCAACAATGAAACAAGTTGCTCTAGAATTAGAGGCACTAATGAGGAGAAACCAACAAGGTCAAACAGGGAATGAAGAAATGGAGCCATTGCTTGTCACAAGGGAACCGATAGGTACAGAAAATATAGAATGCACAAACCAATATAGCCTTGAGCTCCACATGTTGTTATCCATGGACCTGCCGAGATAATAGTGCAAATTTTACAAGTAATTTAGGAATTGTAATAAACAGGGAGTGAGGCATGGAACCTTTGCATGCAATATTGGAATTGAACATCGCAACAAGCCAAAGGCTAAAACCACAATACTAACATTTGTTCTATATTTAGTTTGAATCAAATTGGCGGTAAGTTCTATTAAAGGTTTCAGTTTTCAACAATTATAGAGCCAAATTAATACCATGCACATATACAGCCAAATTACATGATGAGAAGAACAAGTCAGGCATCAGAATGAGATGCATATTGTGAAATCATACTGCAGCTATAACATCCCACGAATTTTTATCAGCATTGACCAAAGTTGACCAGATTTGACCGTTGACCAGTCAAACCTTTGACTCTATGTTCACCGAATAAGAAAAGAAATTAATTGCTTTGAACATCTCTTTGATTTAGTGGAAAAAAATAGCGCAACATGCAGCCTGCCACCTGTCCATCTTTGTTGCGTGTCCCTTGTATGTTGATTTCTTTATGTATATACTTAGTTTTCATCTCCCTCTCAAAATTAACTAAGTTCATTCTCCATTTCTCTCACGATTTAGCCAAGCAGAGAAAACCAATACAAATAATGAGATTTAATTTTGATATACCGATTGAAAACTTGATTGGATGAACAATTGGAATTCTGAGTTCTACGTTGCAATCTTATCGGATAGTTGATTTGATTCATTTTTGGACTGCTTGATCAGGTAATCAGACTTCTCTATATTTAATTTCGTATTGATTGATTAATTTGATTTATCGTTTGATTTTGATTGAATATGTTTATTTGAATTGTGAATTGGTATATTTTACGGGTTATCGGGTTTGGAATTGGATATGGAATTGAATCTGAATTTTGAACCCTAATCCTCCTAAATTCGGGGAGGGACTGGTCCATCGGGGAGGAACCACTCTGACTGACTGACTGGTTGGACCCGATTATTTTCATAAAATATATTATTTGTTATGTGGATTAATCCGATCTGATTGAACTTTGTTATATATTAATTAAATAACCGGTTACTGAGGTTTGTACCTAATTCTGTTTATTTTTCTGTTGCGACGTAGGTTGACGGGGCGTCGGATAGATGCAGAAGATACCGTTCTCAGCTCGTGCCCCGCGACCCGTTGGTGCGGGACGTGACAGCAGCAGCAAAATTGTAGCTTGGTCAAAGTAAGCCATTGACTATTTTTTTTGTGTAGACAATGAGAGACATTGATGACTGTTTGGAATGGAAATATCGGCCCCTCCAAATTTTTTATTTATATAGCCTGTGATGTATACTTCTTATTCATTTTATTAATTAGTAAAAAAAAAAAAAATGTACTAAACTCTTGTCTATTTCAAAGTATCGTTACTCCACAGTGAATGTATTGCAGTAATTTGCTATATGTTCCTGTCTTGGTATTTGGATGGCAAATAAAACTGGTTCCCTCCTGAATTTTTCTGACTTCAGATAACTTCAAATATTTGTGCAGCTCAATTATGTGCTTCACCTCTTGGTTTTCCAAACCTAAATTCCCTGTCTTTGGAAATTGGACCCAAATGTACAGAAAATGGCATTTCATATGCAGCTCTTATTCTGGTAATATAGCTAGTGCATATCAGATTCTTTGGAAAAGCTAGCATTACCAAAGCAAGACGTATAAAAGGAACTATTGCATTGGGAAATCTGATGTAGGAGGAACTGCCAAATCCATCACTCTGGATACTATGAATGGAGTATACTGTATAACCTTTTTGGACAAGTTATACACAGTAGGTTTGGATCGCTTAGGAATTTGGGGAATTTGAGGAAGTTGCAATTCTTAGAAATAAATTTATTGGGAAGTGTGTAACTTTGTGAAGAGTTTGGATTGTTTATAATAAATTTATGGTAGGAAGATGAAATTTCTCAAAATCCTCCATCAATCCAAACAGCCCCTAAAAAATTTTAACGACCGGATGTAGGTTTTTGTTTATTTTAATGAAAATTGTTAATTTATCCAACCTTCAATAAAAGTTAATGACCAAGACTGAGTTGTTTGATGACCAAATGGTCAAGGAAGGAGCCTTTTAAAAATGCAGAAATACGCTAGGTAACAAATGGAACCATACTTAAATATTAAGTGCAAGTTTACCTCTAAGATATCAGGAGAATTTTAGAGCTAGGCCTCATGTTAGGGAATTTCTCCCTACACACCTCTAAATTGGAGATCCATTTTTTTTGGACGAAAATATCCTTCATTTTTAAACTAGAGTGTAAATTTAGAGAACTGAATTGAAAAAAAATATAAGGGCATTTTCGTCTAAAAGGAGTGGATCTCCAATTTGCAGGCGTGTAGGGAGCAATTTCCCTCATGTTAACAAATCATCCCATCACCACCTAGGCCTGGGTGCGGAACAACGTTGATTTGCGAAACTGTTCCGTTCCGTTTGGACGGAACGTCTAACGGCATCGATTTCCATTTCGTTTCACAAATGGAACGTGACACGGAATACAAACCTGCAATGTTGGTATATATGGAACGTTAACGGAATTATCTCGTTCTGTTATTCGTTTCAACACGTTTCATTTTAAATTCTATGCATTTAGAATACATGCAATAGCAGATTATAATTAGAGTACTCATGGAAAAATCTCGAATGTGATATATTTTATATCCTCTTCGTCCTTTCCGCCGCTCCCCTTTTTTCTCTTCCTCACTCCTCAATTTCTCTTTCTATCTTTCCCCATCAAATCAGACCATGCCGATCGACAACTCTGTCGCCTCTCCTCTTTCACTCTCTCATCCTTGCAACGTCGATTGTCAGCTATTGTTACTTTGCCTATTAACCAAAACAGTACCCTCTCTAATCTCGCTTAAACCTAGATCCCTAATTTGTGGCTGTCTTGAGCCATGGCTAGCTGTGAGACGGTGACAAATTAGATGGCCAAGGCATCATTGTTTCAAGAAGGGAAATTGATGGAATTTTTGGTTATAAATATGCTGTTGTTTCAAAGAAGAAAAAAGAGAGAGGCTGACAGGAAGAAAGAATTAAAGAAAGAGAAAAGTTCAAACTTGTACTTTTTTTTGGTAATTTTTTTCTTTATTTTTTATATATTCTGAATTTTTTATTCTATTTGTCTCATTTTTTTTCTTTTTATGATTTTGAACTTGTGCTAGGGATTTAACCGTGTTGTCTGACGTTCTATGTTACTGGTCTCAGGCAGAGGAAGAAGAAAAGGAAGAGAAATTATTTTATTATTGTTTACATTCTGTTTTTCTTAGGTAGTACCGGCTTTGTGTGGGTACTTTTTTCGTTTTCCTTTTCATATTTGTTCCAGATTTAGTTTAGCTTTTAGGGACTTATTCATAGTTATTTGCTTTTTCTGATTAATGGGTTGTTAGGTTAAGTTAGATGAAAGGTGTGCTATTGTTTCTGAATTTGTACTCACAAATTGTACTTTGGTTTTCAGTTTTAATGTTTAAGTCTGCGGGCATTTTAAACTTAAAAAAAAAAAGTATGTTATTGTATAAAAAAATTATAATTCTTTTAGGCTCCGTTTGGATAGGTGTGGGAAGAAGGGAAGAAGCGAAGAAGTATTGGGAAGTGTGTAACTATGTGAAGAGTTTGGATTGTTTATAATTTTTTTTTCTTCTTCCTTCTTCTTCTTCTTTCTTCCAACGATCCAAACGCACCCTTAAGGTATTGTGACAAGAAAAAAAAAATAGACGTTTATAACGTTTAATTCGTTGAATTAAAACAGAACGTCAACGGAATGAAATTCTGTGGATGTTTAAAAAATGAAACGTCAAACGTCAAAAAAATTATAGCCGTCCATCAAACAGAACGACTCACGTATAGGCTTAATTCCGTTACCGATATACACGTTGCCCAGGCCTATCAACACCATTTGAATATGTGAGCCCTTCATTCTTCAAACTCCTACAGAACACTCACAGCAAACAAAAAAGCTAAATGTATGTTCAACTAGGAAATTCATCAAACAAATACACATACATTCAGAGAAAAAAAAACTAAATGAGCCCATACTTGCATTGTTTCTTGTCCATGAGTTTCAGGCTGACTATACCAGTTCAACAAGGAGGTTGCATGTGTAAACAAAAGTTCCAAATACTCTTAATTATTTGGCATAATTGTCCGATCAAGCAACAATTTCTCCTATTTTTATCCAATTAAAAATCATATATTCGCAATTACCTCAATCAGTGCCGCAAAGGAGGGATCTGGGGACACAGAAGAATGGCATTGGGATTGGGATAAAGACTAAAGAGCCCCAGAGAAAACATAATTGAGGTCGCCGACGCCGATTGAGAATGGTGGAAGGATTTTACGGTTTTACTATTGGAGTAGAGATCATGGTACCAGTACGGCTCACTGGTACGCTGGTTAGGGTTTGGAAAGACGAGATGCAAGGACCCGTATTCTCTGGATGGTTGAATACAACAGTGGACGTCTTTCGATCCGAGCCGTCTGATTTAATCTAAACGGTTAAATTTTTTTCGAGCCTATCAATTCTAGTATTATGCACGGGGCATCTATAGCCATTAAGATTAAATCAGACGATTGAGATTCAAACCATCCACTGAATGACCATCAGAAAATGCCTGGTCCAAGATCTCATCCGTTCATTCATTCAGTCACTTCTTTTTTAATAAATCGCGCCGCACCTATGTTTGTCGTTACTCGTCAGCGATAAAACAATTTTTGGCTTAAAATTTTATTTATTTTATCACTTTAAAACGAATTTACATATTCATCCTTTCTTTATTAAAATTAAAAAAGGCTCTAGTAGCTCGTCTCCCTCTACAAAACGAAAAAGACGGAAAAAAAAGTTAAAAAATGGAACAGAACGTTAAACTTGAGAAAGTTAGTATTTTAATTGATAAGTCAAATTGGATGTGCTTCAATTAAGAATTAAGTTTATTCTAATTAGATGAGAGAAAGAACAGTGTGAAAGGTTGTTTAGGTTGAATGGAGAATGCAATTATTTTATCAATGAAGAAATTAAAACAATAAAACTTTGGTTTATGTTGCCTTAACAAACAAATATCTTGGGGCCGTTTGGATCGCTTAGGAATAAGAGGAATAGTTTATTCCTAGACGGAAAACATTAGAAAGTGTGTAATTTTGTAAAGAATTTAGATAGTTAGAAATAAATTTCCGCCCGAAATTTACTATTCTTATTTATTCCTTACTCATCCAAATAGCCCCTTACTGTGCATGGCCAGATACGCTGCTAACTTGTGCCCACATGGCATAATGCCCTGAATCTACAGAAAAGATCCATATTATTTCACATGTGCATAATCAGACAAGAAAATAAAAGGAAAAAAAAACAATTGAGTTGTATGAAATTATGAATAATTTGGCTGTTATATATATATATATGAAATTATGAATACATTTTTTAAATTGACTATGCAAAGCATGTTAGACCGACTAGTTATAATTGCACAATAAATCAAATTTCCAAATATCCGTTAGAATAATTGGTGTAACAACACTGCTTAAAATAATCTCAAGAAATACATAAGTATCTACATATTTAATAAGATTTTCTATCTTCTTCTTTTGAAATTGTGACTGTCGCAATTGCTTTAACGAATTTTCTCGTCTTTTAAATTAATTTCATTTAATCAATTTAAATGGTGGTAATCGTCATCCTGTTGTCACGCAAAAAATAATAATAATAATAAAATAATAAATGGCGCAACACACATAACCGGACATGTAGAAAATAAATACTTCGCATTTACACGATTGTAAAATGATTTACTCGTGCATAGCTTCTATATCATTTTTAAAATAAAAATATATAAATATCTTTCAACTTTAAATATTTAACCAAATAAATTTTTTGTTTGGGTTTAGAGATGAACGGTAAATTTTGCACTATGAAAAGCTAATAAGTAATTTGCTTAATCCGTTTGATTTTGCACTAAAATATATGGAGCTGAAATAAATCAAGCAAACGAATCACTTTCGAGTTCTTTGGCACTATGAGGTATATCATATATTATATAACATTTTCAGTTCTCAAATCTCAAACCTGTCTTTCACTGTCGATACATGTTTATATTGTTTTGATGAATTTAGTTGAACTGTAGTGACTAGTGATGGCAGACCAACCTTACAAAAAAATAAAATAAATCTCCCTCTCATGATCTAAATTTTTTTTATCCTAATTTTTAGGCAGTTTATATTATAAGTCTTCAGAAAATGATCCCGTCGACATTATAATACAGAATCCTATAAATGGTAAAGAAAAAAGTAAACTCGGATTTCGTTTTTAAATGATTTGTTGCAGAAGTACATACTAGAAAATTTGAAATAGAGAATCCGGAAATTCTAATGTTGACTTGACTTGTAGGCACCAAGACTCCAACTAGTAATTATGGAGACCAATGTGTCAAATATCTTCCACAACTTTTCAAACAAAGAAAATATATCTTTCCAAATAAAAGTGGTGTACTTTTCTCTGTCTTTGAATGGTGTCTTGTCTCCTTTGTGATTTTAAGTGGAGTAAAAATGCAACACTCTCTTATTTAATCTTGTTGTACCCAAGTGGAAGTTTCAGTCATCCAGCTACCCACAGCCACAGCCCACAGAACACAATGGAAATTTATAAACCACCAGGCGCATTTCTTCATTGGCTCGATATCTTCTCAATTATTAGCCTGCGTTCCTTCCAGTCAGCAGGGATGGGTAGAAAAATGAAGAGTTAGTAAATTATAAGGTATATTAGAAAATCTCAAGACCGAATCTAGGATAAAATATGAGAAGATAAATTTAATATTATATTTCCGACATTTTTTTATTATGTCAAAATTTAAGCCATGTTAAAATTGAAATCATTAATCTTAATTATATCCCTTTAGCACTCAACAGCTGCAGCACCTAGATTTTTCAGAAAAGGTGTACGTACATAATTTTTTTTCTAATTTTTGAGAAATTTATTATGTAGGGCTCCGTTTGGATGCGTTTGAGAATAAGGTATGAAGAAGGAAGAAGGGAAGAAATTTATTGGGAAGTGTGTAACTTTTGTGAAGAGTTTGGATGGTTAGAAATAAATTTATTGGTAAAAAGTGGTTATTCCTTATTTCTTATTCCGGGAAGAAGCCATCCAAACAGAGATTAAGTGGTCAAACATAAACATATATATTAAAATTTTATCCTCTTAATTAGTATCAAATAAACTCCCAAAATTTATTTATTTGGATTTCCAGTGAAATTAAATACGATCAATGTTTATATTTGATATCTTATTTCAAATTGCAAAATAAAAATTTAAAAATAATAAAGTTTGTGACCATTTATGGTTTAAAAAAATGGTACTGTAATCCTCATAATTTGAACATATATAAATTAGTTTCAATATGTTTTGTAAAAAAGATAGGAATTTGTAGGATAGGAAGAACTTATAATTGTAATCGAATATCACTTCATATGTTAGTATATGATTACATTACTTTATGACAAATTCTGCATTGGGTAAAACTTTTTTATATGGACTGCAAGCAAATCCTTTGTTTAAATTTATGAATGGTCTTGATTGATCAGGATTTAAAAAAAAAATAGCAAGTCAGACAACTAAAGGACTCCAAGTCGTTGCCAAGATTGGTTATGACTTGTTTAAGATAAAGGAAAAGTTTGATTATGACTCATTGAGGCGTTCCGTAGGCAAATATACCAGAGAAACAATGCACTGGTCAAGAGAGTAGACATGATGAGAATATCTATTGTGAATCACAATGAATAGAGGGCTCCGTGCATCATGACCGTTTAATCGGTGATTTTATAAATTGACAAATCTAAATTAACCAATCCAATCTATATCTTGAAATCTCATAGAAAAACAAAATTTTACAATTTTTTAAAATTTTTTACTATTTTTTTGAATTTTTTAGAACTCGCCATTTTTTGCTACAAATTACACTAATTTGTAGCCAAATATGGCGAGTTCTAAAAAATTCGAAAAAAATAGTAAAAAAATTTTAAATTGTAAAATTTTGTTTACTATGAGATTTCAATATATAGATTGAGTTTGGTTAAATTATATTTGACAATTTGTGAAACCATCGACCAAAACGATCATGGTGCACGAAAGTTTATATGAACCATGGTTCGCAATAAATTTACTCAGACATGATGTAAGCATACAACAACAATTGCTGCATATTTTACTTCATGTAAAATGTAGCAGAAGACCAATGGTCAAAACTACTTTCCACGTTCCTGCTTGCAATGTTCCTTTGATTAATTTTAGAAGGAAAGAAAAATCTGAGAGGTGAAACACTTGCAGTGCCAACTGCCAATCTTGTCTAACTAGGAAGACAACCATGCACCCTCTCAGGCTTTCCACTTCTCTATTACTACTGATTTGCTTCACCTCTGCAATTATACCACTCAATTCCTTGGCACCTGAAGCAGCAGGTGCAACAGAACTGATTTCAAATTGCACCCCGGTTCCATACCCCTTTGGAGTACCAGGTGTGGCGTTAAAAGGCTTCGAGGTCGCTTGCACAGGCACCACAACGGCAGATCGCACAAAAAAATTACCTTTTGCAAACTGGACGCAGCAGCTAACTCCCTCTCTTCTGTTACAAACTGGTACATACCTCATTCAAAACATCTCTTTGCAGGGTCAAGTGAGAATATACACTGGACCAATCTACCAACAGTGTTATGGTAATGGAACTGAAATGTTAACCCGTGGAACTGGCTGGCTAAACCTCTCTGGGACTCCATTCACACTGTCGAAAAATTATACAAATTTCATTGCAATAGGGTGTGATGATGTTGTTATGATAGAAACTGTTGATGGAGATGGTAAGAATGGTAGTAAAACCTTCAGAAGTGGTTGTGTTGCATTTTGTAGCAATTCTAGTAGCAGAATTGATGGGTCATGCTCTGGTCTCGGGTGTTGTCAGATGCCACTTCCAGGACCGGGAGGCCTAAAGAGCTTTGATCTAAATTTGTACAAAATTCCAAACATGGTAGTCAATCGACTCACAAATTGTAGTGCGGCCTTCCTTACAGCACATGATGAGTTTTCTTTCAAAACTGCATACTTTGATAACAAGGATTACTTCAATTCTCGTGGAGGTGACCATGTTGTAGTTCTGGATTGGGCAGTGGGAAATACAACCTGTGCTGAAGCCAAGAAAGATGTAAATTCTTTTGCTTGCCAGAAAAACAGCCAATGCTATGATTCACCGAATGGTGTCGGATACATCTGTAATTGCACCCAAGGATACGAAGGAAATCCTTACATTGCAACAGGTTGCACGGGTAATAATTAAGTATAAGTCAAAAATCAAAATATCTATAAGCATTTTTTTTTAGAGACTAACCTTACATTGACATTTTTTTTTACAATCTCCCTACTTTCTCCCTAACAGATGTCAATGAATGTCAGTATCCAGAGACTAACCCCTGCACTGGACGCTGTATCAACACAGATGGCGGCTATAAATGTGATTGTCCTACAGGCATGACTGGTGATGGGAAAAAAGAAGGAAGCGGTTGCGAGAAGGCATTTCCACTTGATGTTGTCTTGGGTATGTAATTCTAATTTTGATCAACAGAAAATTTAGAAGCTTCTGATATTTGGCATTTCTTCTGTTTCTAAGTTATTTCATTATATTTGAATAAAAGCATTCTACACCACCAGATACGCATTTTGACAATAAAATACAACAATAGCTTCATTTACAGTTGTGGCCTTACAATTAAATAAAAGGAAAATTTGATGATTTACATTTAAGGAACAAAAAAAGAAAAAGAAAAACATATATAGCCTAAGAAAAGAACCCTTGATATATACAAATTGGTTAACTGGTACCAAATTATAGCTGTTTCTGTTTGAAATAACAAATACTTCACTAAAAGATGGAAGTCATCACTCCTACGCATGAAATTTGTATACTTGCCCGGTATGTAGATTGAGGGTAGATACCGGTGCAAGTATACCGGTATGGAGACTTCCACTAGTTTCAAAAAAAAATTGTATACTTGCTGAAATTATGAAACATTTTCTAAAATCTTATAGTTCCATTCTCCTTCTCTGTGTTGCTGAATCATTAATCCAATTTCTTGAATTACTATAAACTGAAACATTTTCTAAAATTTTCTGTTTGCTATTGTCAAAATATAATGTACAGGTGTATGTCTTGGTCTTGTTTTCATCTTGGCGATGGCAATTTTCTACTATTATTCAAGACTGCAAAAAAGAAAGCTTGTTCAAATGAGATCAGTATTCTTTAGACAAAATGGAGGTTGGATCTTACAACAAAGACTGGCTTCTCAAGGTATTGACTCGACAACAAGGATATTCACCGAAGAAGAACTCCAAAAGGCCACAGAAAACTATAGTGAAAACAGAATTCTTGGCCGAGGTGGATACGGTACAGTTTACAAGGGGTTGCTTTCAAACCAGCAAGTGGTTGCCATAAAGAGATCTAAACTCATAGATGAGAGCCAGGTCGAGCAGTTCATAAATGAGATTACCATTCTATCACAAATAAATCATAGAAATGTTGTCAGACTCCTTGGCTGTTGCTTAGAGACCCAAGTTCCACTACTGGTATATGAATTCATATCCAATGGAACCCTGTTTAAGCACATTCATGACCAAGATTTTTTGCCATGGGAAGATCGCTTAAGAATATCAAAAGAAACTGCACATGCAATTGCATATTTGCATTCAGCAGCTTCCTTTCCCATCATACATAGAGATATAAAATCTAGCAACATACTTCTTGATGAAAAGTATACTGCTAAAGTATCAGATTTTGGTGCCTCGAGATCCGTCCCTTTTGATTGTACTCATGTTACTACTCTAGTCCAAGGAACACTGGGATATTTAGACCCTGAGTATTTCCACACAAGCCAACTAACAGAGAAGAGTGATGTTTATAGCTTTGGTGTTGTTCTTGCTGAGCTAATAACAGGACAGATGCCAATCTCTTTTGATAGGCCAGAGGATCTTCGCAATTTAGCGACATACTTCACCTCATTGGTTGATGAAGGTCGTCTGGTCCGAGCAATTGAGCCACACATTCTAAAGGAGGCTAAACTCGATGAGCTACATTTTGTGGCGCATCTTGCTAGAAGGTGTTTAAATGTTAAAGGCGAGGATCGTCCAGCTATGAAAGAGCTTGCATTAGAGCTAGAAGGATTGCGAAAGGCAGTAAAGAAAAGAGCCAACGATAGAAGCATTACAGAAAGAGAATGGTTCGTCCAAGAAATAGGGAGTACCAGTAGTTTAATCAGTGAAGTTTCAGAGAGTAGCAGGCAGTATAGCCTTGACACTGAGTTGTTATCTACCATTCGACATCCTAGATGAAATGGTTTCTAAACTTCTCAGCATTCTTTAATTCTCTCTAGTTTCTTTTGATGTTCGATCAATGTTGTGGTAATTAACTAGTATTGAGTATTATAGCATGTAAACTGATCCCTTTAAGTGAAGCATGAAAATATATACTTCAATATACATGTTTGATATATACTTTTTATTATGCCTGTTAGATTAGTCTTGCATCTCAGCATGTAAGATTTAAAAATCCAAACATATGTTAGGAAAAGAAATAAAATCTAATACTTTGATAATTAATTAACCGAAAGTGTCAAAAACAATAATACATTTTAGGAACGTAAAAAATTACGAGTGATTTGTAGGGTTTGCTTTAAAGCCAAAGGGAATAAACAATTCTAGCAATTCAAATAAGCAACCCAGAAAACATGAACTCGTAGAACCAGTAGTTGGAACGGACCGTTCTGGTCATAGACCGGACCGTTCCAAAATACGAGAAAACTAAATCGTGAGCGGAAGCTTACCTAATTCCATTGCTATGGCCTCAATCTTGATGTTGAGCACTTATTGATGTCTCCTAACGTCTATGCTCCTTATCCCCTGCTGTTGTGCACACCAAGGACCGGAGAAAATGTCTTCCAAAGAATCAAGACATGCCTTGGTACTCTTTGCCTGAACTTAGAGCACCTTCTCAAACTATTTGATGGAGGAATAGAGAGAGAGGCAGAAAATACTGCTTTCAATATATGTATGCAGTATATTTCGTGGTAGTCTTGTTCATTGGGGACTAATCCCTTTATATAGAGAGCCAAAGGCTTCTTGGCCTCCAAACAATGCTATAATTAACCATCATAATTAGACAATGTTTCTAAATATTACCACCTATAAAAGACAATACATCCCTGCACCAAATCTTGCTTTTCTTTACAGCCACATTTAATCTATTACCATATAACTGAATGACTTGGAGACTAAGCAGAATCAGCCCACCAAAAATAGATTATTTCCTTAATATGATGCAGAATCTGGATCGGGCCGTCCCAGAATTAGGACGGGCCACCCCAGACTATTGAAATGGGCAATTTGGGACGGACCGTTCCAACACTAAAATGGCCAAATAATCTTACAATTTCTATGTATAAAAAAGACATTTTGAGCATATAATTAATTGATGTGTAAATGTCAGTTTCAAAAACTCCCATATATATACAGGCCAGCTATAGTTCGGTCGCAAACTCGCAATCGGTACTTAGACGGTTAATTGAGGAAAAAATTGAACTGAATTAAATTAATGGTTTATACTGTAGAAAAGCATGACTAAATTGCGCAAAAGAAGTAAATCAGGGATCCAATGCCTGATTGAACTCCAGGGTAAAGCCGGCTATATTATGTCAGAACCGTTCGATCGGGTTAAGATTCGTAAAAAGCTAGGATCCCATCTAACGGATCACGGCTTTGTTATTTTCACAACCGTTCGTTCCATTGTATATGATTTGGAAAAGCTCACTCGAACGAATCAGATTTATTTGATTTTTCGTACAAAATTTCCCGCAACCCAAGCTGCAGAATTTTCAGTGCAGTGGGTTACAGCTGGAGACAACATTGGCAACGAAGGATGTTTTTACAGAAATACGAGATGACAAAGGTTGATTATGATAAGTAAATTAAATCTTAATAGATACTAAATTTTTTTACGGTATTTATTATATTTGATAATAATGAAATATTAACTTAATTGAAATCATTTTTTCTCCACTACTAATTTATATTTCGGAATTACTTAAGAACATTTCTAAAATTCTATCATCCCATCATCTTCTGATCTTCTATTAATGAGACGTTGGATAATTAATGAGAATTCCAGGTGATGATGGGGATAATAGAATTCACGGGATGAAATCCAAGCCCTCGTTAATATCCAGCGCCCTCATTAATCGCCCTTCTGCTTCGCTCCCCTTCGGCGCCTTTCTGTTTCGCTCCTTCAACAATTATGAATTAATTTCAATACTTATATATTAAGGATCATTAATTATCTAGCGTCTCTATTAACTGTTGAAGTTAATATATATAATTGTTCCATTTATATATATTAACTGTTAATATATATAAATATTGAAGTTAATATCATAACTGTTGAAGTTAATATATATAACTATTGAAGTTAATATCGTAACTGTTGAAATTAATATATATAATTGTTGAAGTTAATAACTGCTGGGAAAGTTAATATATTGACGGTTGAAGTTAATATATAACTGTTGAAATTAATATGTAATTGTTGAAATTAATATGTAACTGTTGAATTTAATATCGTAATTGTTGAAGGGAGCGAAACAGAAAGACGAGGAAGGAGAGCGAAGCAGAAGAGCGGGAAAGGAGAGCAAAACAGAGGATTATAGCCAAAAATAAAAAACGCTTAGAGGGGATGGGAATGATAGCCAAAACTAAAAAACGCGTTTAATAACTGATGAGGATGATAAAAATGGTGAATATTGGAGATGATCCTTTATCAGCCCCACAAATTAGTTATTTACAAACCTAAGCACTCTGAACTCCAACGTATATATTTTTTGTTTAAGATGACGATTTTGTTGAACATAGTATATGTAGTGAAATAATTTAGGATGATTAAAAAAAAAATCTTTTTACACTGCTCGCTCAGCCTTTATGTGTTCGTTTAGCTATACAAATCACACGGATAATTTAGTTGAAATACATAAACATGCCCCAAAACATACTTTATTCTTTTTTTAAGGTTAGTTGACTTATGACAACCCAGCAATTCTATTAATAAAACAAATGATATATACATGAATATAATGTAAAAACTTTCCAATAAAGCAAAACAAAACCAAACCAAACTAATCTAAAGAGCTAAAATAAAATAAAGGTGCTCTAATTTATAAACCCCAAACTGCAGCAATAGCCGCCGTACAAAAACAGATTTGGAAATTGGAAGTGCGTCCCATCCTAACATGAAGAAAATATCAAGGAAATTTTCCAACATTGACTTGGGAAAAACTATCAAAGTTGACTCGTCTTTTAGCTCGCTGTCCCTTTAGCTTAATTATTGACGTTTCAAATCAGTCTACAATCAGCTTAATTCACCCTGCTCTCCACTCTTACCTGTTTGACAGCAAATCAAACCCCCAAAAGTCTCAAATGTTAGTCCTCCTCTTGCTACTACTTGCTCTCCTCTGTCCTTCCTCCTCCCAACGGCTTGACCCCTCTGTGTTCAAGCCAGACGCTGGAAGTTGCTACAACATCTCCATCCCCTACCCTTTTGGCATCATTGGTAACTACAGTTTGGGATTGGAGCACCTTCCTTCCTTTGGGATTATATGCAATGGTAGTGGCCCCATGCTTCCTCTCCCCTCCGGCCAGTACGAGGTTGTCGACATCTCTCTCCCTCAAGGCACCATCACTATCCTTGGTCGTGCTGTTGCGTGGCGTTGTCTAGACAACTTCAGTGGCATCAGCCTTCCTCCTGACCAGGTATGATTAGAAGAGTACAAGTTTTGCATCAGCACAATATTATTTGTTCTATCCATACATCGAAATTAAACAGACAAGAAGTATCTAGGGCCAATTCTGTTGTTTTATAGGGACTTTTAGCAAACTTCTCTCCCACAGAATCCATGTCTGGAGCAGATTTAATGGATTTTTATTAAAGAATGCTCGTATTATATTCCAAGTTTGTAGGAAAGATTATTTAGTGACATGTAACAATATCACAACTGGTACCAGTATCAATAGTATAACTACAATAAGCCCTTTCCCCGTATAGAACTATATCAATATTTTATTTATTATTGTGCATCTCCAGACAACAGTTCTTACAAAATTGAAGTATTCATACTGAAACAGAGTAAATTACACAGATGATCCATAAGTCTAATTACTTAGTTGTTTTGGTTGTGAACTTCACAAATTTGTATGAATTCTGATGTCCTGCCCCTCCTGTTACTTTCCGCTCAAATTATGGACTAAAGTCTAATTACTAACCATTTCTCAAGTACAAAAATGACTTGTTGCTTATTAATGAAAAATTATGGGTGAGACCAAATTAATACATATCAAAATTTTAGGCTGTATAAACTAAAACAGTAACTTTAATTTCTCAATAAATTTGTACAATAGCTGAAATTTCGGGTACACATCATGCTTAAATATAAATTGCAGGTGCAAGTGCAATGACATATTTACGGTGGCAATTTTTCATACAGTGAAGCATTTTATTTTAGATCAGTACAACTTTAATTTCCAATATAGGAAATAACCTATACAGAGTGCAACTGACTAGGACCTTAGCTTGGAGGGAACACCATTCACCTTCTCCGACATGAAAAACAAATTTACCGTAGTCGGCTGTGATGCCATGGCAACAATCCAAGGTGCCAACGGAAGTTATATCAGTGGTTGTGCAGCTTTTTGCGTGTCAAAAAAGACTGTGGTTGAGGGTGTATGCTCTGGTGTTGGTTGTTGCCAAGCACCAATACCAAGAGCACTGAAGAGGCTGAATCTAAACTTCACTAGCATAAGGGGACAAATTGGGGCGACGCAGGATGTGCCGTGGGATCCATGCAGCAAGGCATTTTTAGTAAAAGAAGACGAATATGTTTTTACTTATGATGACTTGATAAGTAATATGAACAATCAAAACCGAACTGTTGTGCTCGAGTGGTCTATTGGAAATCAAAGCTGCAGTGAGATGGACAGCAAAAATGGGACCGAGTGCAAGGCAAATAGCCATTGCTACAACTCAACTAATGGGATCGGTTACCGTTGCAAATGCTTTGATGGATTTGAAGGAAATCCCTATCTCTCACCAGGATGTGAAGGTACAGATTTTTCATGTAGCACTTTCTAGCTAGGCATGCTGGCAACATTAAAAAATTTAGCATATGATCATTTTCAACTTATTCATTTCATACATCATATTCTGCTAAAAATAATTAGTACAATGTTATTCCAGATGCTTGAAACATCTGCACTTCATATAAGAACAATGCAAGATTCATGGGGATAGAATTAAAATTTGCAAAGTTTGGCATTATAGATAAATCAGCACCTTAGATTTTAACATACTTAGTGAGGATGGTGCTGCCATAATCGGACAATTTATGGCTAGACCTGTGGACACTGGAACTTGTTAATCCAAAACAAACAATTATTGGGTGATGTGATGAGGCAGCTGTGTCTTTCTTCACTAGAGTGTTGTACTACTCAATTTGTTTCTTCTGTATTAACTTCCAGATATTAATGAGTGTAAAGGGCCAAATAATCCTTGTGTCCATCCAAATAGATGCAAAAACACGATAGGCGGTTCCATTTGCAAATGCCCATTCGGAATGAGTGGTGATGGCACGTTACGCGGAACAGGCTGCAAGAAGGTTGAGCTCCTTGAAATCATCTTAGGTAAAATGTAAAAGAAAAAAAAATAATTCATTGCATTCTGTTGACAACAGACCATTTAATTAGGTAGCAATTAATTCATTTGGTTGTACAGCTTCAGTGGAGTAAAAATCTAAAACTCGTACTTCTAAATTTATTTTCTGAGTCTTTTTTTTAAAAAAAAAGTGAAAAAGGTTAGAAATTATAATAGTTCATGTTACTCCGTGTGTTTGATATAATTAAATGCATACTGTTTTTTTTTAAAAAAAAAAGAAATTTTATAAGTACATGCAATTTCGTTCAAGATTTTTAGAATATATTACCAACAGCATCCTAGTGTTTTATAGGTGTTGGCCTAGTTATGGTGCTTATAGTGTTCGCACTTGTTCTTTGGACATACTGGCTTCTGAAGAAAAGGAGACTCGCTAGACGAAAGCAAAGATACTTTCTCCAAAATGGTGGTGTCATGTTAAGGCAACGGATTTCCTCTCAAAAAGCACTAGCGAAGATATTCAGTTCAGAAGAGTTGAAAAAGGCGACAAATAACTACAGTGAAGATCGTATCCTTGGGAAAGGGGGATATGGCACAGTGTACAAAGGAATGCTAGAAGATCATACAGTTGTAGCAATCAAAAAATCGAAACTAGTGGACGAGACACAGATCGAGCAATTTATCAATGAGGTTGTTATACTCTCCCAGATAAACCACAGAAACGTGGTAAAACTCTTGGGGTGTTGCCTAGAGACAGAGGTACCGTTGCTTGTTTACGAGTTTATACCAAACGGGAACCTATTTTATCATTTGCATAATGACCGGTTGGGATCAATTTCATGGGAGAATAGGCTAAGGATAGCTGTTGAAACAGCAATTGCACTCGCTTATCTTCATTCTGCTACCCAATTTCCCATCATCCATAGGTAAATGCTATTTAATTTTGTTTTCTATAATGTATTACTATAGGCCGGGATTGGTACACACTAATTGTTTCCTACTTGTCAATCCATTCATGCAAACCTCTAAGACTCTCTTGGTGCAAACAGCACTTAGTCCTTGAATCTGGGGTGTGTGTGTGTGGAGTGGGGGGTTCAAAAACCTTGCAATTAATCTATATGAACAAAACAGATAGTATTATAAAGTGAAATAGGCCCACAAGTTTTAGAGTGAAAGAGGTCGGGTTGCAAAAACCTTGCAATCATATTTGACGTCCTATATGTTTGATTCTAGCATTACTCTATTTTTAATCTTTTAAAAATATATCATCTTATAGATCAAAAACCACAAAAATTCTAATTCAGCAATCTTTTGTTAGGGATGTCAAATCATCTAACATTCTTCTAGACGAAAACTACACAGCAAAGGTGGCAGATTTTGGGGCATCAAGACTTGTCCCATACAACCAAACCCATGTAACAACTCTAGTTCAAGGTACATTTGGCTACCTGGATCCTGAGTACTTCCAGACAAGTGTACTGACAGAGAAAAGTGACGTATACAGTTTTGGGGTGGTTTTAGTAGAACTGCTGACCAGACAAAAGCCGATATCTCAAGACCCGACGAATGATTGGAAAAATCTAGCCACTCACTTTATTACATCGGTTGAACACAATCAATTCCTAGAGATGGTCGATCAAACGGTATTAAAGGAGGCAGGTGCCACACATTTAAATGTGGTCGTACAAATAGCACTAAATTGCCTCAGCCTGAAAAGGGAAGATAGACCCAAAATGATCGATGTGCTTGTGGAGTTGAATGCTTTGAGGAGGCTTCTTAAACAGCACATGGATGACCAGACCCAAGAACACCACCTAGAGTTTTACCGAAAGGAGAAAATGGCACATACGGGTTCAAGTTCTAATTTGATCAAGCTGGACAAGGATGACGACAGCATGGAAAGTCATTTATTAATTGATAGGAATTTGAGCTCATTGGCTTTGGAATAGGAGAAGATAGACCAATTCGTGTCTGGTTTTATGTTTTCCCCATCAGTTAACTGATGTTACAATTGTATATTCACTGATATATTTTTTTCTATTTCCGCCCCTTTACTTTGTAACTATCATTATATTTTCCACTTTCAAGGAAATTAACTCTGCCAAATTTAATAGTTTGTTGGAATATTGATTTCCTATCCAATGTTCTTTGGGTGAGAGAGTTCTTCATAAACTCTAATTAATGCTGGATTTCAGAGAGTTCTTCATAATTCCTAAGATGAATTATGCACGGCACGGTTCTGTGTCCTTCTAATGTTACAATTGCTGGTATGAATAATTAAAGTGTTTACATGAATGTGTCGATAATAAAATCGACATATTGATACCAATTACAAGATAAAAATTTGAGATGGTATCACTTCCTAGGGGGATACAGTCATACAGATCCAAAGACAAATTTTATGTGCTGGTCTCTTTGCCGGTTCTGATCTGAAATTTAGCAGTAGGCATGAAAATAAAAAATATTTACAATGTGCCAGAATATGAAATTGTGAACCTTGCATGGTGCTTACTGTACTAAATTTCCATATATCATTGTACATCACAATTGTTGCATTATGCATATATAGTTGGAAATTCAGTTTTTTTTTTTAACAAATGAAATGAAATTGCCACTGTTTCTAGAGATAAAAGTGAAAAATAAAGTTTTTTAATATGGTACATTAAGTTCCATATAAAAAAAAAAGGCAAAATTTCTGATTCAATATATCCTTGCTCATTTTGTTCACAAAAGTAAAAAGGAAAAGCTACCTAGTGAAAACCTCCACAATATATATAAAAGTAACTATGTACATTCCAACAAAGTAAATTGCATCCACAATCTTCGATTCAGATCCAGTATTGCCATAAATTGCAGCATAACCGAGACCAATCATGACCAATAATGTTGTCAAACCAGCTAACCTGAAAAGCCCCAATCTTTGTAGGCTAAATTTATCCTTCTCAGGGTCTATATGTATTTCAGTTTGCAAGATGTCTCCTATCAAGATGATATACAACACAATGATCGCCACCAATGCTTTCAATCTGTTTTGAAATATGAACAAGAGGCAGATGTAGAAGATTGTGAGTAGAATGAAAGTGATGACAAGTAGAAAATGTAAGAATCTTTGTTTTCTCTCTTGCAAGACAGGTCGGAATTCCCTGATCTCCTTGGATTTGAGTGATTTTTGTTGGCTTCGCAAATGCTGGAAACTCAAACACATTTCCAGCGCAGATTTGCAGAAGTTCATCTTCTTACAAGAAATTGCTAAGCGAATTATGTGCTCCTCAGCGAAAAAAATTAAAGAAAATAACAATTGAGATGGAGACCATGTCATGCTGGCTTTGTTAGAGTTCAGACTAATTTTAGTCATTGAACTATTTTTATATGCTCATATATTCCTCTGTTTTGGATAAATATCTAAATTTGCACATAATTAACTTGAATTTCAAAACCTAATTATTTCCGAGAATGCAGAGAGATGACATTGCCCCATTAAATGAAAGAATTTGACAAAATTGATCAGGTGATTTTGTTAGCTTTTATTTATGGTTGGATGCGTTGAGAATAAGGTAGGAAGAAGGAAGAAGGAAGAAGGAAGAAGGGAAGAAATTTATTGGGAAGGGGTAAATTTATTGGAAAGTGTGTAACTTTTGTGAAGAGTTTGGATGGTTAGAAATAAATTTATTGATAAAAAGTGGTTATTCCTTATTCCTTATTCGGGAAGAAGCCATCCAAACGGAGCCTATATTATAACAAACCCAGATCATGGATTGCACAGATTGAATGATCAATCAGTCTAATCACTAATGTATAATTGGAAGAAATGATAAATGGGAGAGAGAAAATTAAAAGATAAAAAAAAGAGAAAAATTATCAGTTTTATTAAAAATTCAGTCCGCTAGTTACAGAGGTGATTTATCCTATTTACAGACTATTTTTGAGTACATTCAATGAAAACAATATTGGAGCAACTGAGCAAGGTCAGGCCTTTATCTCTACTTAATTTTAAATATTCTTCGTAAATATTGTTTTTTTTTTCAGATTCAATAAATAAACACAATATATTAAAATCTGCCAATTATTAATTAAATATATAAAAGAGAAGATGCAGACATACTCTCGGTTTTGTGTCTATAATTGTCAGGTCTTCTGGATTCGCTATTGATAATTTTTTTTTTAAGAAAAATTGGAAGTCAAACCTCCCAACTTATTTCTAAATTAAATGTCTATAAAAGACCTCCAGCCGGATTTCGAACCTGCAATTTCTCGTTTGAGATGCATTGCTCTTTGCCGCTATTGATAATTAGTGAGCTATAATTAATATATCCAGATAAATAAATAATTAAAAATATAATATAATATTATAATATTTAACTTTTCAACAAATTCTCTCTATTCCATTGTATAGGTTTTCAGTTTCAAATATGTGGTCATAGTCTCATAGATTCGATCCTTGAATATCCATTTTGTAAAGATTTTACTTGAGACTGAGAACCGACCATTAATAAAATAAACCAAACCATACGAACCGCCTGGTCTAGTGGATTGAACCGGACTCGCAGCCGATTCAAGATGACATTTACCGATATACGACCACCTGATATAATCCTCTAAAACAATTGAAATATTATCGTAATTCGCCAATAAAATTAATACAAAGTGTGCCTCTTCTAAATTTGTTTATATTTAAAAAATTTATACAAGACCAAAACCCATACCTTGTAAGACTTCTTAAAGGAGGTCCCAAGTTACCTTTTGAAAGTCATTTCAGAATTAATTTTGAAATAACATAGTAAAAAAATAATTTGAAAAACACTCCTTTTGTCTTAATTTTTTTGAACATAATATAAATGTCTCATGAAAATTAGTTAGATTTGTTAAGGGAATGGGAGCTAAAATTGACCTTCGCAATATTCGATTGCCCTTGATAGAAAGAGTTGTACATCTTTAAAATATCAAAAATAAAATTTTACTATTTTTCTGACCTCATGAAAAAATTGTCATTCTATTAATTTAGTCCTATTGCCAGACTATGTTTGGTAGAGAAATAAAAGTAAACTCGAGGTGTAAGTCTGTTTAATCTACTAATTTAAGTTATGTTTGGTATGAAAATGTAAGAGTAAGTGAGAAGCAAGATAAAATATAAAATTATAAGAAAAAAAATTAATTATAAAATGACTAAAGTATCCTCCGTGAGTAGAATTATAAAATGACTTTAACAGTCTTATAGATGCTTCACATGAAGGGCATGCATTGGGAAAAAGAATAGATGTGGAACCGCTGGCTTTTCTTACTCCGTGGGGTAGAATTAAAGGCTCCGTTTGGATGGCTTCTTTCCGGAATAAGGAATAAGGAATAACTACTTTTTACTAATAAATTTATTTTTAACCATCCAAACTCTTCACAAAAGTTACACACTTCCCAATAAATTTACCCCTTCCCAATAAATTTCTTCCCTTCTTCCTTCTTCCTACCTTATTCTCAACGCATCCAAACGGAGCCTAAGTACCATCTTCAGAAATCAGGAGTAATTTACTTCGGTCCTGATCAAAATTCTATTTTTTTAATTTGAAAATTTATTTTATTTAATTTCATTAGAATTTTTTTTATCAAAGTAACGAATTTGGTGTCATTTAAATAGAATTTCTATATATGTTATTAGATCTAACAAATTCTGAAAAAAATAATTGAAATGAAATAAAACAAAATGAAATACCGCGAAAAAATATTTTGATCAAGGCCTTCCTCAAAATTTGGTAGCTAATTCGTATGATTCCTCTATTTTTACTTTTCGTTTGAAAAAATAAAAGTTCATCTAGAGAGTCTTACTCCTTGTTTGATCCTTTAAGGAGCTTGGGCATGTTTGGAACCACTGGAATAAGTCCTTGTTCAGAATAGCTTATTCAAAAGGTTATCAAACATCTTTTTGAATAAGCTGAATAGCTTGTTCAGAGCCTTATTCTAGTTCCAGTGAAAAGTCGGAACTAGATTGGAGTTAAGCCCGTGACCCTTAAAAAAATATTAAAATATTCTTTCTCTAAAATAAAAAATACGAGAGATGGAGATAAATCATTTTCAACGCCGCACCTCCTCACTAAACTTCTCTCCTCCCATTTTTTCTCTGGCCGCCATGCCTCCTCCAACGCCGGGCGAAAGGAGAAGAGCTTGGTGGAAGACGAGGTTGAGCTGAGCGACTGGATCGGCGATTTGAAGACCGATTCATCGAAGCTCAGTTTCCACAGCGACAGTGAAGACGAGTTCGAAGAGGCAGAGAGGAGAATTTTAGCGAGGGACTCGCTTCTAGGGGCAGAGAGGAGGCCGTAGCGTTATAAGTGGAAGAGGCACGAAGGACTTTGGATTTTGCTTTTCCGGATGAAGAGAGGGTCTAGAGGTCGGGAGTTTTTCTTGTAGCAAGAATGATGGTATGGCTGGTAGTTTAGAGAGATTGTGGTGGCGAAGAGGTCGGGGAGGGAGGCTCCATTTTAAAGTATGCATCATTTCAGAGGATTCAGCATCTACAACAGTTCAACTTTCATATCAAAATTTTTTGTGCCGCATCAATTTTTTTTTCCATTTCTTCGTTGCTTTCTTCATATCACAATGTGATGAAGGATTTGAAACCTAGGTATCAAATAAATTTATAACCTAGAGCTAACCTCACTAGTCGTTTTAGTTAAGCTTTAGGGTCGAACCCAAGGGACAGTACAACTGATTACTGGACTTTACTTCCTCACGAAAGCTAGACAATTAATTTTTGGAGTTTTATGATTTAAAAAGACAATTATCTAAAGTGCAATTAAATAAATTATTTTTGGTATTTTCTGGACTCTAAATAAATGCAAATAATGTCCTAGGAATTTGTGTTCAATCAGTTTAGCTCCAAAGCACCTTTGCCTACAATTTTCACTGAGACATAGGCATATTTCGGACCGAAATGTATGGATTTCGAACTGTTTCTGTCCAAAACTTACTTTAGATCTCTTGTTTCAACTTGATATCTTTACACAATGTTATGTGAAGGTTACTGGACGACCAGACCTAAGTCCTAACCTCAGCTGTTGCGATTTCGGTTCTGACTTGACTTGGAACTCGGTTTTTGCCACATAAACAACTAAACATATACTTTCGTTCTGATTTAGCTATTTAAGTATGTTTAGTTGGATTTCTAGATGTATTTAAAGTCCTGTCGGATCAGTAAAAATATTTTTTATATGAATAAGAGATATTTTAACTAAACCTATACTTGACTTGTAATATTTTTTATATTTCTAGTATTTTGGTGTCAAGTATGGTCAAAATATATATATAAATAAGAGATATCACAATGTTTTTCTTCAATTATATTTTTTATATCACATACTAAAGAAGATACAAAATATATTTCTATATTTTCTATATTTAATCTTCGTTGCATATATTGAAATTGGTGAGCATCAGAAGATAGAAAACATTGTTGATATGGCATACCAGTATTGGCCCGACTGAAATTGGTGTATAGAAACTTGAATTTTGTTTACCAGTAATACTAATTTCATACTAATAAGTTGATTTCTTACTAGTACATGTTACAAAACTAGATTGATGTTGTATTAGATGGCGCCAAAAAGAAGATAGAAGGCAGTATAAGGTAAAAGTCAGTTAAAAGATGAAATACAACAAATTATTATTTTATTTTCCTTCCATTGTTCTTATTCTTAACTACACATCCAAACAACTACAAAGAATTAGGGTTTGTTTGGATGAGCCGGGAATAGAGAATAAGAATAAAGAATTTCGATTTGCGTGCTTATCCTTATTCCTTATCCTTATACCATGGTTTTGTTAGTATAGGAATAAGGGTCCTTATTCCTTATTCTTGTGTTGTTTGGATTGCACAAGAATAAGA
The DNA here is from genome assembly GCA_028095005.1 of Rhynchospora pubera. Lineage (NCBI taxonomy): Eukaryota > Viridiplantae > Streptophyta > Magnoliopsida > Poales > Cyperaceae > Rhynchospora > Rhynchospora pubera. The sequence continues at coordinate 44,987,027 of CM051462.1, forward strand.
ATAAGCACGCAAACCGAAATTTCTTATTCCTATTCCCTATTCCCGGCTCATCCAAACACACCCTTAGGGAATAAGCAATTCTTCACATTTTCTTATTCACCATTCTTATTCTTGAACAAGCTATTCTATTCTTATTCACCACACTTCCAAACACACCCATAATAAAAAAATACAATAAATTTCTTCTAAAATACTAGTATGTTTGGAAGTGGTGTGGAATAAGAATAAGAACAAAAACAAGCTTATTTTTGTCCTTGTTCTAGTTCCATGTTTTTGTTGGAACAAAAACAATGTTCATTTTGTTCTTATTCTCCTTGTTTTAAATGGTGTCAAACAAGAAATAACTTGTTCTTATTCTCTTGGGGTGTGTTTGGTTGAAGTGGGAATAGGGAATAAGAATAGAGAAAAGCTTATTCCTTATTCCTTATCCAAATTCCTTGGTTTTGTTAGAATATGGATAAGGGCCAGAAGAAGTCCAAATTCTCTATTCCTTAGTTGTTTGTTTTTATTCTGTAGACTTCCAAACATACCCTTAAATAAATAAGAGAGGAATCGTTGTCCTTTCTGATGCTCCAAATGATTCCATTTTAGCTTTTTTTTCATATTTTAAATAAAATTTAAACGTCCAATTCAAATTGTTGATGTTATATCATTTTAACGAGCAATTCACTTCAATATTATTTTTGTAAATTTGGATCCAATGACCATAATATTTCTGTAAATTTTGAATCCAATGACCATAATACGATTGAATCTTGTGTTAATTATAATAAAATAATTCTAATGTGTTTAAGTTTTGAGATCTTCGTCGAATATCACATGAATTTAAAATTATATAAAAATTATTTAAAAAAACATATCACTCATTAAACTGAACAAATCCCGATATTTATATTTTAATATATTTAAATAATAAAAAATTTGTGAAATAAGGACATTTGGACATGAAAGAAGGGCACCGAATCTTTTCTTTTATTAATCGCTAACCTTAAACGTTGCTCGGAAATAGCTTTGAAAACTCGACTCTGGTGTGTTTGGATGCAACGGAATAAGCCGTGAATAAGGAATAGGAATAAGAAATTTCGGTTTGCGTGCTTATTCATATTTCTTATTCTTATACCATAATTTTGTTAGTATAGAAATAAGGGCCCAAATTCCTTATTCTTATACCGTTTGTTTTGCACAAGAATAAGAATACGCACGCAAATCGAAATTTCTTATTCCTATTTTTTATTCCCGGCTCATTCAAACACATCAGACGAAGAGTACCTATTTTATCACCTGAATAATAAAAGAACTATCATTAGTTAAATATGTTCCTGTATGAACAACGACATCGATAAAAATACATTTACTTGTATGATTCCTTGAAATTTACATCACTTTTAATTTTTTTTGTGAATATTAATATGCTAAAATAAATTTACTAGTCATTTGAACAGTTTTGTTATCAGAAGGGCACAGTTTAAGTCATAATATCACAAAACTTAACTGTCATCATTCAAATATTTAACTAAATACGTCAAATAGAGTTTTGACAATGCTAAATCTGTAACCCTACTAATGGCAATTAAAAGATATATATATTAATCAGTAGTAAATTCTAATATAACTGTGCGTTTTAATATTAGGTTAATTAGATTCACGCCATTGTGAAAATTTAAAATTAGACAAATGTCATCACTAAAAATGATAAATTAGATTTATACCATTATAAAATAGTAGTAATTAATTTTGTGCCATCAACAAATTGATATGATAATTTTACTCTTTTAAATATGCCAATAAAAAAATTTAAAAATTAGAAAAATATCATCACTAAATGACAAATTAGTTTTATGCCATACAAGTTAATAACAATGAGTTTTACTCCGCTACAGATTAATAAAACTTTGTTTTATACCACTAAAAAATTCTAGAAATTAGTCTTCTTCTATTTATGTGCATTAAAATAGCGTCATAAACCTATTTTTACACAAATTATGATGATAAATGGCATATTTGGTTTAATTTACACATAAACACAAAAACTGTTCACAATTTAATTCAAAATGTTAGAAAATATCATAATTAATGATACGTACATACTATTTATTTCAAAATCTAGCAGGAATCACTGCCAGCAAAAAGAATTAAAGAAATGTGCTTTTCCTGCTCAACAAATTATTTTTTTCTTTTGGTCATAAAAAATCCTTAGACGAATCATTATAATAACAAACGGAGTACATTAAACACCGTTGCCCAATGAAATTTAACATTAGGAAAGTGCAGCCTCCCACCCCGCTCCCACATTGTACGTCGCGATGCAACCCTCGTGGTTTGCGTACTTAATCTAGACCCTTCATTAGAACGAATAAATCATCTCCTTTACAACAAATAACCGGAGGAATCCTGTGCATCTAGAAACTTCGAAACGTTGAAATACTCACACGGTCACACCGGGAAATTGCTTTTTACACTCCTTCATTTAGTAATACACGCTAATTTTCTTTATTTGACCTAAATACCCTAATCTGTGATTTGTCTCTGCATCTTTACCCGTCTAAAATTTTTCTATGACAACAAATTCATTAAAAATTAGATATATCCAAGTTCCAATCTTATTTTCTATGGGCCGTTTGAATCGCTTAGGAATAAGAGGAATAGCTTTTTTCTAGATGGAAATTTATTCCTAACCATCTAAATAAATTATTCCTCTTATTCCTAAGCAGTCCAAACAGAGTCAAGAGGAATAGCCTATTCCTAAACGGCAGTGGCGAGTCCAGACTTTTTTAAGGCTGGGCACAATAAAATAATAGTAAATTTAACATTAAAAATAAAATTTATAAAAAAGAGTAATTTTAATTTAAAAATTAAAACCTATTTAAAATGTAGTATTATTACAAAATGCTCAGTGCAAACAATAATATTTTTCACCAAATAGTACAATAATTATAAATTTTTCACCAAAAATATATACGAACAAAAAAGAAATTATTATAATACTAGTGCAAGCAATAATATTTGCATAGATGCATAGTTTGAAATATTATATAATTTTCTCATTATATATTTCGGATAACAATGCTTAATTTGTTGATTAATATCCAAGTACAAGCTAACTACAAAAAAAAATTGCATGTAAGCCAAACGACCAAATCCCATCTTCTAAATTCTAAGGCCATGCATATGTTTTAGAATTATTCCAACAGTTCAGGTGTTGGGAAAATAAGAAATGCACGTAGGCCCCACCATGTGATTGCTATATCTTTTGTAGAATGTAATGGACTAACGAGTTCGGACTTTATACAGACTAATAAATCGAATCAGTATTGTTATTTGAATCACAACTCACAACAACAATTGAATCAAGTCTAGGCACTGTCCTCAAACCATAAAAATATGAAGCCTAGGCACTGTCCTCAAACCAAAGCAGGTGATCGTTGATTTGTGAAAATCATGCCTGGGCACTTGCCTCAATGTAGCGTCGCCCCTGCTAAGCGGAAAGTATTGGGAAGTGTGTAACTTTGTGAAGAGTTTGGATTGTTTATAATAAATTTACGTTCAGGAAGAAACTATTTCTCCTATTCCCATACAATCTAAACGGGACCCTTATTCCTAAGTGATCCAAACGCCCCTATATGATAGCATATACTTTTCTCAGTCAATGTTCACCCACTTGTGCACACATAGTAACAAAATTATACTCAACCATTATACAAATCGACTCAAAACAGATACAAAATTCCCGCTTTCATCTATGATTTCCAATAAAACAAACTCGACTATCAGATGTTTTTGGCAAGTTGAGTTGAGCTTAATTCAAACTCAACTATCAGCCAATCGAGTTATGTTGACTCGAGTTACAATTGAAATTTTTTTTCAAATCAAGTTCGAATAAATTCACGAGTTAACGAGTTTTTTTGCTCATCCTATGTGCACTGCACCCCAATCGAGTCAAATCCGTATTCTCTGGCATTCGACCTAAGATTTGCACTCCTTTGTCCAAACACAGCCACTGGAGGGGAACGACCTTCTGAAGCGATTTCAAACTATTTCAAATTTCAGATCTTCCTTTTCCCTCTTATTTTACCCCCAATCTAATTTTGATGGTTAAGATTTTCGGAGCATATAAATATGATATAAATCACGGAATATTTATCATTGATCCGACGGTTGTGATGCCGAAGAGTTTCTGCATAGAGAAATATGGTTCTCACTGGAGTCGCACTGCGAGTCATCCTTTGTCCAAACACAGCCACTGGAGGGGAACGACCTTCTCAAGCGATTTCAAACTATTTCAAATTTCAGATCTTCCTTTTCCCTCTTATTTTACCCCCAACTCGCAATCCCCAAATTCCAAACCCTAACCCATCCGTCGCTCTCTACTCTCACTCTCACTCTCTCGATTTCTCACATTCCACGACACAACCTCAGTGTCATTTTCTCTCTCTCTCTCTCTCCCAAGTCTCAACGTCAACGCCATGGCGACCACCGAGAAGCTCCCTCTCCAACCTACCACTGCCCACAACGCGCCTAAGAAGACCATCGAAGAGATGTACCAGAAAAAGAGCCAACTCGAGCACATCCTTCTCCGACCTGACACCTACATCGGCTCTGTCGAGAAGCACACGCAAAACCTCTGGGTGTACAAGGATGGCGAGATGGCGTACCGGCCTGTGTCCTACGTGCCCGGTTTGTACAAGATCTTTGATGAAATCCTTGTTAATGCGGCTGATAACAAGCAGAGGGATCCGTCCATGGACGCAGTCAAAGTGGAGATTGATGCTGAGGCAAATCGGATCTCTGTCTACAATAGTGGAGATGGGATCCCCGTTGAGATCCATGCCGAAGAGAAGGTGTATGTGCCCGAGATGATTTTCGGTCACCTCCTAACCAGTAGCAACTATGATGACAACCAGAAGAAGACAACTGGTGGGAGAAATGGCTACGGTGCAAAGCTGACCAATATTTTCTCCACCGAGTTTATAATTGAGACGGCTGATGGGAAAAGGCAAAGGAAGTATAAACAGGTCTGTAGTATTTCCTGGTTATATCACCATTCCATGAAAATTTAGGTGTTTAGTTTTGAGGATTCGATTTATATGATTAATCCAGCACCTGCATTTTAGTTACTTTGAATTGTATTCTTGATTGATGCAAATCAGTACCCGCTTTTCTGAATACTGATATACATAAATTAAGCTTTCAATTAGATGCACAATCATAAAAAAATTAGGGTTTGTAAAATCTGCTTCTTAAATTTGATCCTGAAATTGGAGGTCTTCATTGTTCACAGGTGTTCAGTGAGAACATGGGTAACAAGTCAGAACCGACTATAACAAAGTGTAAACAAGGGGAGAACTGGACTCGGGTCACATTTAAGCCTGACCTGGCCAAGTTCAATATGGACCATCTTGAAGAAGATGTGGTCGCGCTTATGAAGAAGCGTGTTGTTGATTTGGCTGGTACCCTTGGCAAGTCTGTCAAGGTCGAGTTGAATGGCCAGAGAGTCCCAGTCAAGAGTTTCTCCGATTATGTCAACTTGTATCTTCGATCGGCTTCTAAGTCTAGCCCAGAGCCTCTTCCAATGTAAGTTTATCTCAATTAGCCCTGCATGTAACTTTTATTATCTTGCAAAACCATTTAATTGACCATATTCAAACATTGTGCATGTTGTATGGGACACTGAATTTAGGTACTTTTTTGTCAACAGTAATTCAGTGTATTATATAAGGCAAAGCTGAACAATTTAGAATTAATTCTGGATTAAATTGTCATGATTTCAGCTTGAATTCAGATGGTATGAATGTTATGTTTTGCTATTAATTTTCAGGATTACTGAGAAGGTAAATGATAGATGGGAGGTTGCTGTCAGCTTAAGTGATGGCCAGTTCCAGCAGGTCTGTCTTTCTCCCTCCTGTTCACTCTCTTTCTTCATCTATCTCTAATTTTCTTGGTTTCAGTTCACAAATATTTACTTGACCACTGTAGGTGAGTTTTGTAAATGGCATAGCAACAATAAAGGGTGGAACCCATGTAGACTATGTTACGAACCAAATAGCTAACCATGTGATGGCTGCTGTGAACAAGAAGAACAAAAATGCACATCTCAAGGCCCACAATGTCAAGAGCCACCTGTGGGTCTTTGTCAATGCGCTCATTGACAATCCAGCATTTGACTCACAGACTAAAGAGACGCTGACAACTCGTCAGAGCAGTTTTGGCTCCAAATGTGACCTTTCCGAAGATTTCCTTAAGAAAGGTTGGCTTTAAATTTTTCTAACGAGATCCTTTGCCTAGTAGTTTTTGCTTCTGAACAAATGTCTGGATAATGTTATAATTTATGTTGCTGAATTTCAGTAGAGTTAGGTTAATTTACTGCTTGTTTTGCTCCAACACATTCAACAGAAAAATATAATATCAGATTGTGCACATGGAAAACATATAAATTACTTCGGAATGAATGAAAAATTTGTCTATCAGGTTTGACACCTGCACTTGTTTGTGAGCTGAGACTCTTGCTCATTTTTTGAACTGAATTAATGTGTATGATGGCGATTTCTGTGCAGTTGCTAAATCTGGGGTTGTGAACAATCTCTTGTCCTGGGCTGATTTCAAGCAGAGCAAGGAACTGAAAAAGACTGACGGGTCAAAGCGCCAACGCCTTACTGGTATACCAAAACTGGAGGATGCAAATGATGCTGGTGGGAAGAACTCCGACAAGTGTACTCTCATTCTTACAGAAGGAGATTCAGCAAAGGCACTAGCTGTAAGTGTTTTTACGTTACAACGCTTAGTGGCATCATTTAAGTAATATTTATAATTTTTCTCTAAAAAGAACTGAAAGATACCATTGGCTTGGGTAAAATTTGTCTGCAGTTCTACCTTCTGGTGTCCATCCCAAAAATCCTTTTCTTGTCCATTTCTGCTTAATATGCTGTCATACCAATTTTCTTATTCTTTGAGTTTTGGTTTTCAGATGGCAGGAATCTCAGTAGTAGGCAGAAATTACTATGGTGTGTTCCCTCTTAGGGGAAAGCTGTTGAATGTGCGGGAAGCAAGCCATAAGCAAATAATGGATAATGCTGAGATACAAAACATAAAACAAATTCTTGGGTTGCAACATGGAAAAGAGTATGACAGCACCAAGGGGCTAAGATATGGCCATCTCATGATCATGACTGATCAGGTACATTTTAAACTCCTTCAATGTACTAGTTATATATGATAGTTAATGGAAATTGAATGTGAAATTATACATTTGTACTTACTGGTATACTGAAATAGGCAGTAGCTGATCAATGATGTTAATTATTTTTTCTTGTTTGAAGGATCATGATGGTTCCCACATTAAAGGGCTGTTGATCAACTTTATCCATTCCTTCTGGCCTTCTCTTCTGAAAATACCCTCATTCATGGTTGAGTTCATCACACCAATTGTTAAGGTGCCATACTTTTCATGTTTATATTTTTTATTGTACTTTACTGATTTAATAATATTTACACTGACAATGACTGTTGCTGTATCCATTTGTCCAGGCCACAAATTCCAGGACAAAAAGTGTGATATCTTTCTACTCTATGCCAGAGTATGAAGCATGGAAAGAGAGTCTTGGTGGGAGTGCCAGTAGTTGGTCGATAAAGTACTATAAGGTCTAAAACTTTCAAATTTCTATCATTTTGTGACAAAAAAAACTGCATAGTTAAAACTCAAAATTGTCCAGATGACAACAAAGCACTCAATTCTTTTTATCAGAATTGTGTCTTAGTTTTGATCAGGTTCCAATTGTAACTGAATGTTGTGGAATTTACAACATATCTAGATAAAAATGAATAACAAAAGGGTTTAACATCTGGACACTCTTGTACTAAAAATTTAGTTACGCACATTCCTCAAAACATCTGGCTGGGTAAAGTAGTGGAGGTCAGGTATTGTGATATTTTTTATAGTCCCTTTCTACTTTATTCTGTAATGTTAAGTTTCGATTTATTCAACTCATACAGGGTTTGGGTACAAGCACTTCCAAAGAAGGGAAAGAGTACTTCCAAGCCATAGACAAGCACAAGAAAGATTTCATTTGGGTGGATGAGCAGGATGGCGAGGCAATTGAATTGGCATTTAGCAAGAAAAAGATTGAGGCAAGGAAGAACTGGCTGCGCCAATTTGAGGCATGTTTTTGTCAAAACAATAAAAATTGTTCATTTTAAGTCAAGGAATAAAAATGGTTACAATTGATGTTATTATATGATGACACAACTCCTGTCATGAGAATCTTTATAGTACCAGACCCTCTGATGCTATTCATGCAGTTTTAGCATTCCATGTTTGTAGAATGGTACAGGTGTTAAATATGTTAATTTCGAGTCTCATGTGCATGAGAACTATGTATGTTAGGGAATTGTATAGCAAATGTAAAAGAGCAAAATAATAATAATAATAATAATAATAATAATAATAATAATAAATAAATAAATAAATAAATTATGAAAAAAAATGGCCATCTTTCTCATACCATTGTGTTCCTCTCATGTGATATATCTTTGCAGCCGGGGACGTACCTTGATCAAAGTGAAACACTCATCAAATACAGTGATTTTGTGAACAAGGAGTTAATTCTATTCTCTATGGCTGATTTGCAACGGTCCATACCAGCTATGGTTGATGGCCTCAAGCCAGGCCAGAGAAAGATACTTTTCTGTTCATTCAAGCGTAACTTCGTCAAAGAAGCGAAGGTATAATAATTGTTTTTGTTGGAAGCATTGTCCCGGGTAATAGTAGTAATACTAGCATGGACTGAGTTACGGTGCTAGTAGGTGCAAATGTTTCCTTACTGATGATTTTCTCTTTTGTGATTCCTTCACTAGGTTGCACAATTCTCTGGTTATGTGTCAGAGCACTCAGCATATCACCATGGTGAACAAAGTCTTGCTGGTACAATTATTGGTATGGCACAAGATTTTGTTGGAAGCAACAACATAAATCTTCTCCAGCCAAATGGTCAATTTGGCACAAGACACCAGGTGAAAATCTCTACAACTGAGTAATTTCAATTTTCCTTGGGACCTTGAACTAATGAATCTGCTGATTTTCTTAAAATTGGGTGATTGTGAGGACATTATCATATTATTTTATTATATAGGGTGGCAAAGACCATGCAAGTGCAAGGTACATCTACACCCGCATGTCACCAATCACCAGGTTTCTCTTCCCGAAAGATGATGACTTACTCCTAGACTACCTGAATGAAGATGGGCAGTCAATTGAACCTACTTGGTGAGAGTTCTTGCATGATGAGTTTTGTAGGTAACCAATTAAATGGTTTCTATGATATCTGATTGTGTATGGCTTGTGCTGATTAAATAGGTACATGCCCATTATTCCCATGATTTTGGTGAATGGGAGTGAGGGAATAGGTACAGGATGGAGCTCCTACATACCAAACTATAACCCACGAGATATTGTTGCTAATGTTAGGAGGTTGCTTAATGATGAAATGATGGAGCCTATGGATCCATGGTATAGGGGTTTCAAGGTAATTTCTTACCTTTTTAATAATGCTAAAGAGTCCAGGCTTTTACAATATCAAGGAAATGCTCACTAGTTTCCCTGAAGTGATAATTAATGTCTTTATGTGGTATTTATTTTCCCGTCTCTTAGTACAACTTGATTTTCATGTGTGCTCATCATAGGTAGTAGGCCTGTTTTTATGAATTAGATCTTTCTTCAATTCCAATTTCCTCCTTTTGGTTTGTTAGAATTGCTATCTTTGATTTAGGGTTCTATTGAGAAATCAAGCATAAAAGAGACTGGTGTCACATACACTGTCACTGGAGTTATTGAGCAAGTTGATAACACCACATTGAAAATTACGGAGTTGCCAATAAGAAGATGGACTCAGGATTACAAGGAGTTTCTTGAGGGACTTATGACTGGTACTGACAAAATTAAGGAACCGTTCATCAAGGTACATTGACTTTTGATCTTAGTCATATTAGAATGACTGTTGCAGGCAATACTGAAAAATTAAAATATGTATCGATGTATCAATTATAATTACAATACATAATTAAATTGCTTGCTCATTTACTTTATTAGCCTTCCATTCCAATGTTTAGTACATGTACTTTTTATTTAGCACAACAGTTTATGGTTGTGGTGACTACTAGTTTATGTAGTGTTGGTATTGTTACCAAGACCATCATACAATCGACCTTACCATGCGAATGCTTTTTACTTGGTTTGTAGGATTACAGGGAGCACAATGACGATGTCAATGTACATTTTGAGGTGATTTTGTCAGAGGAAAACATGAACATAGCTTTGCAGGAAGGGTTGGAGAAGAGGTTCAAGCTGACAACTTCTATTACAACTACTAACATGCACTTGTTTGATGAGAATGGTGTCATAAAGAAGTATGACAATCCTGAAAAAAGTATGTTCTCTTTTTTAAGGAAAAAAAATCTCGATTAAAATTTTTCTTTTACTGTCTTGATTTAGTTTTACCTTTTTTTTCCTTGATGATGCAGTTCTGGAGGAGTTCTTTCATCTGAGACTGGAGTACTATGCCAAAAGAAAGGTTTGTTGGCTGAACTTTTCTTTTTAACTACAAATGTTTCTGTGACAACAAAAACAAAAGAAACCACAATAAACTATATCTTCATTTTCAGAAAGTATTGCTTGACAATCTGGAGTTGGACCTTCTTAAGCTTGACAACAAGGTAAGGTTCATCCTTGGTGTGGTAAATGGTGAGATCATAGTGAGCAACCGTAAGAGGGCTGAGCTGTTTATGGAGCTGCACCAGAAGGGTTTCACACCCTTCCCTAAGAAAGGGAAGGGTCCTGATGTTTCTGTGGCAGGTGCCACAGAAGATGACAACGATGAAAGCCAAAGCCCTGATGGTGATGTGGCTGCCAAGAGTGGTGTCAAAGCAAGCGACTATGAGTACCTTCTATCAATGGCGATTGGTACGCTTACCTTGGAGAAGGTTCAGGAATTGTGTTCAGAGAGGGATAAGCTTGAGGGTGATGTGGCTGAGCTAAGGAAGGCCACACCTAAGACACTATGGGAAAAGGACCTTGATGCCATTGAGAAGGAACTTGATGTAAGTTTCATCTGTGGTCATTGTTCATCTTTTGCAGACAATGTCATAATATACCCATGCAATTTGAGATTCTTTTCACTGTTTGTGAAATTAAAAAATCTGAATTGGGCATCCATTTGGCTCATAAATGTGTAATTTTTCCTTGAGACAGGAGCTGGATAAGAAGGATGCTGAGGCAGCTCAGGTCCGGAAAGAAATGAGAGAGAAGAACATGGCAAATAATGCTGGGACTTCTCGGAAACCTCAGCCCAAAAAGAATGCTGGTAATCCATCATTATTACCCAACAGACTCAATTGTTTTTGTTTGTCTCTCAGTTAAATGTATTTGTATTAATGCACTGTCCTATACATTAACTTCTGTAGCAAAAACTCTTAAAGAAGCAAAGCCTAAAGGTGCGGCTGCAGCAAAGAAAGGACCAGCTAAGAAGGTATTATGTTGCTTATGCCACACAAATTAGGAGATGTTTTCATGTGATTCTTCCTATTTAAATGTAGCATATAAAGCATTGGCTTTGATTTCAGGACAAGGTTGTTGATATCGATGAAGAGGATGAAGTACAAGAGTTGAAGGAACGTCTTGCTGCTTATAACCTTGATTCTTCGCCTGAGCACAATTGTAAGTACTCTTATTACTAGTAGTTTTTTCACAAGTTTTACAGGGTTCTAAATAAGTGTCTTTTTCTCTCTCAGCAATGGAAACTGAAACAACAACATTTGAACCTGAGGAAGCTGCCAAGAAAGAGCCTGCCAAGCGGGGAAGGAAGAAAGCCATAACAGTGAACTCAGATGATGACATGAATGACCCCAGTGAAGATGAAGATTTTGAGATGGAGAAAAAGGGTAGGGGAAGAGGCAGGGGTAGGGGAAAACAGCCCCCAAAAGAGAAAGCTGCCCCAGCTGCTCGTAAGCGAGGCCCAGCAGCACAGAAAAAACCCCTTATAGGCCAGAAGCTTATAACTGAGGTGCTGAAGCCTGATGGAGACGCAAACAACTCCCCTGACAAAAAGGTGAGAAAAATGCGCCCTTCACCGTTCAACAAGAAGAGTGGTTCTGTTGCTGTGAAGGACACCAATTTAGGTGGTGCCTCTGCCTCAGCAATAATGGATGATATTTTGCAAGAAGAGGTTGGTGTTGCTGCATCAAGGGATAGGCCAAAGAGGGAGAGGAAGAAGGTGGCAACAGTATATGTTGAAAGTGACTCAGAGGAGGTGGAGAATGATAGCAATGATGAGGATTTTAGCTCTGCTTTTGAAGAGGATGACGACTGATTAAATCCCTAACTCTAGTTGGTGTTATTGCGACTCTGGTAATTTCATAACCCTGTAAACTTTGATGTGGTTGCTGGTTACTGGTGTAAATGCTTTAGTTTTACTATATGGTTGTAGGTTGCTGTTTAGGTGATTGAACTCGTTAGATTTTAGTACATGTTGCACTTGGAGAGATATCTATCGGAATTGGGAGAAACTAGTCTTTTACTGCTTGTGTGCTATTTTCATATGAAGGGAATTGTTGTTTTTAGTGTCCACGTTTGCTTGTGTTTAGATTGTTATTTAAAAACCTTTTTAAGCAGCTTCCATTTGAGTTTAACAAATATGGAATTATGGTTATTCTTGGCAATATGGTTTTGTTAAGTTACGATTTCTGGCGTAAAATATATGCACGAATCATCAAGATGGTAAAGCACCAGTGTGGTTCTGTAATAAAATCTCAATACTCGGATACTCAAGATCTTAAATCCTGAATTCCTTATTACCTTAATGCGCAATGTGGATCAAATTCCTCGGCTAATTCTTCCCGGGGTGATAAGGATCATCCCCGATATTCATCATCCCCATCATCCCCACGCGTTTTTCTATTTTTGGCTCTACGCGTTTTCTATTTCTGGAAATCACTTTGTTTCTCTCCCTGCTACGTACGCTCGTCCCCCTCTCATTCTTTCCGCGTGTGCTCCCCCTCCCACTCCCCTCTCTCACAGACACTATATATTGACACTATATATTGATTATATTGTTGAAGTTAATATATATAACTGTTGAAGTTAATATATATAACTGTTGAACCTAATATATATGCCAACTTCAATAATTTAAATATGCCCACTTCAAATATTACATTTAACATTTAAATATGCCAAGTTCAACAATTATATATATTAACTTCAACAGTTATATATATTAAATTCAACAGTTACATATATAACATATTAACTTCAATAGTCACATATATAATTTCAACAGATCCATATATACTTCAATAGTTACATATATTAACTTCAATAGTTATATATATTAACTTCAATAGTTACATATATAACATATTAACTTCAATAGTCACATATATAATTTCAACAGATCCATATATACTTCAACAGTTACATATATTAACTTCAACAGTTATATATATTAACTTCAACAGTTACATATATAACATATTAACTTCAATAGTCACATATATAATTTCAACAGATCCATATATACTTCAACAGTTACATATATTAACTTCAACAGTTATATATATTAACTTCAACAGTTACATATATAACATATTAACTTCAATAGTCACATATATAATTTCAACAGATCCATATATACTTCAACAGTTACATATATTAACTTCAACAGTTATATATATTAACTTCAACAGTTACATATATAACATATTAACTTCAATAGTCACATATATAATTTCAACAGATCCATATATACTTCAACAGTTACATATATTAACTTCAACAGTTATATATATTAACTTCAACAGTTACATATATAACATATTAACTTCAATAGTCACATATATAATTTCAACAGATCCATATATACTTCAACAGTTACATATATTAACTTCAACAGTTATATATATTAACTTCAACAGTTACATATATAACATATTAACTTCAATAGTCACATATATAATTTCAACAGATCCATATATACTTCAACAGTTACATATATTAACTTCAACAGTTATATATATTAACTTCAACAGTTACATATATAACATATTAACTTCAATAGTCACATATATAATTTCAACAGATCCATATATACTTCAACAGTTACATATATTAGGTTCAACAGTTATATATATTAACTTCAACAGTTACATATATAACATATTAACTTCAATAGTCACATATATAAGTTCAACAGTACATATATTAACTTCAACAATTACGATATTGCCTTCAACATTTAAATATATTAACTTCAACAGTTATGAAGTGTGTAGAGAAAAAGGAGAAGGGTGGGGGGACGGTATACATGGGAGGGAGGAGGGGAGGAGAGGAAGGGGAGACGACGTATGTAGGAGGGAGGAGGAGGGAGGGGGACAGTGTACGTGGGAGGGAGGGGGGACAGGGGCGGATACAGAGGAGGGGAAGGCGCGAGAGTGTATGCGTGAGGGAGGAGTTAGTTACGTACGCGAGTTAGTTACGTACGCGTGAGGATGATGGGGATGATAGAATCTGAAGGATGGTCCTAAGCAATTCCGAATTCTTCCGAATGAGCACATGCAACAAATCTTTGGATACAATCATATAACCGCTTTCATGTCGGCTTGGCTCAATTGATCAGTTTTGAATGGACATCATCCGGCCCAATTTTGGCCTGAACAACCACTTACCTTAGTTTTCACCATTTATTTCTAGTTTCTAAAATAAAAAAATATACGCCTTCTTATAAATCCTTGTGTTCTATAATTTCATTTCTGATCGATGGCAAGAAACTGATGTTCTTGCTAACTGTTTTCCAAAGGTTTTGGTGTTTTTGTTTGAGAGTTAAGATTATATAAGTTCCTGCTGTGGTTGTTGCACAGTTTTTTTTTTCTTCCCCTCGGGTCCAACTATGGAAGCACTGGATGAAGAGTAAAATGCCAATTAAAGTGTTGGACTTAAAGTTTTTTTTTCTTTGTTGGTTATAAAGAAAATATATTCTATTTCTTCAAAAAAAGAAAAAGAAAATATATTCTAGAAAGACAACACGTAAATTAAACATATTTGTTCTCTCTTTTTTTAAAGGTGAGATAATGAGGTTATGTTGTCAATGAGCATTAGATCAGTTGTTAAAGGTGCTCAGGACTCCAATAGCAAATAAAACGAAGGCTTTTCTCAAAATTGTAACATTCCACTTCATTGTAATCGTCTGGTGTTTGCTGATGCATTAAAGCCACTTAGGTTACATCTAATTCAATCAATTAATTATTTCTGTCTTTATGAAATACTTGCAACATTAAAACAATAGCGCAGGTGATGTTCAAACATAATATATGTAATTTTTGGGGAACATATTTTGTCAGGGGGGAATAACCCCTTTGATTTCTGTGGGAACCCATAGATTGCAATTAAACTATAGAAAAACTTATTGTGATGTTCTAGAAATGGTTGGTATGAATATTGTTTTCTTTTGTAACATCCCATGGGACCGTACAAAAAGGCTCTGTCATATGAAAATTAAAATTGTAGTGATACATTATAGTGATGTGCTGCCAAATTAGGCGGCCCCAAATCCCAATCAAAGTCTTCTTTGTATACTAGAGTTAGAGGTGATACATAGTTCATAAAATTAAACGATGTAATTTTGTTTATTGGAATTATTAACTATGATTGGTTTGATCCCTTAGTTGGTCCTTGGAACATTCTAGTATTCTGTCTGAACGAGTGTTTGAATAAGTAGCTTGTCTTATGAAAAAATATAAAAAAGGTAATGTCTTATGAAAGCTTTTAAAAAAGATTGTTATGAACTTGTTATGTTGTTTTATGATATGCGAATATATAATTCCTTTGTTTTCTTTTCTCTATTTAGTGGAGCATTCATGACCTTGGGATGTAGCTCATCAAATCTCAAGAACGAATCAGCGTAGTTTTCAACCATGAGTGTGCACTGTTTTAATCTCATCAGAGGCGCAGATCCTGATAAAAAATAAATAAATAATAACGTTGACATTATTTATTATTATTATTGGCATGAAATAACGTTGACATTATCACCCGATCCTATATAGAACTATTTTGGGGTGAAATCGATCAATATATGCTTACAAATAAATGCCTATACAAATTTTTTTTTTTAAAGTTCCCCTCTTCTTGTATGTCTGTTTTTATTATTCTCGTGTGTTTATTTTATACAATTACCAACATTTTAGATGCATCTCTTTGTTTTCTACTTTTATGTGATAGATTCATGCCTCAGCAGTTTTAAGAAAACTTTGAAGGTGACTTTTGGATTAGAAAGAAGGTTGTTTTGTGGTGATTTTGGAATGATAGTAAGGGGAAAATACTTATGTGACTTCATCTTATCTTCTTTTGAATTAATTACATACACCTTCCCTAGAAATTGCTAATACACCTTGTGCAATAATGAACTGGCCCGAAACACCGGCCACATCTCTCTAGTTAAATTCTAAACGACATGGTCATAGTACAATTTTCTTTTTAGTTTAGCTTTGTTTGGATAAGTCGGCGACAACATTATCACATATAATAAGTCCAAACTTATTTGTTTCAAATCAACAGTAGAATTTGTATATATCAGCTCCAAACTTATGAATGGTAGGGACCTCCACATGGTATGATGGGTCACAATATAACTCTGGGACTGAAGTCCTTTAATAAGTCCCACTCATTTACCTACACGATTGTCGACTAACCTATGGTTTCCCTCCCAATGACCCGCTACACAGCGTGACTCTTTAGTGTTCAGTATCAAGCAATTTGGTTTGGACTTGCGACCGCCCAAAAGGTTTTTTTTTAGAAAACTAGGCAGTAGCTACCTAGAAACCGCCCAAAAGGTTGCCTGTTGATTTTTGACAAAATAACTATTGTTAATATATAAAGGGGCATGTTTGGAAGTGTGGTGAATAAGAATAGAATAGCTTGTTCAAGAACAATGGCGGTGAATAAGAAATGGTGAAGAATTGATTATTCTTAAATTAAGAGATGTTGTTTGGATGATTAGCTAAGAATAAGAATAAGGAGAAAAATATAAAATAATAATTTATTGTTTATATTTTTCAACTAACTTCTCATATGCAACTATCCTTTTTATTTTTATTTTTGGCACCACCTCAATGCTGCTGTACCAGTAATTGCAATTAAAGCGGATCCGCATCCTCGACAGCCGAATAATCTGGCTGTACCGAGCAGTCAAGCAACTCTGTCCGTTCGATCTGGATCCAATGGTGCGGACGGAAAAAGCGAAATAGCGCTGTCTCTCGTCCTGCCCTCCCTGCCCGAACCTCACTTCGAAACTTGCTCCGTATACGCATCCTCTTCGTCTCTCTCCTATTTCTAAATCGCTCTCGGAGCGCCGCCTTGCCCAGCCGCACCATTTTCAGAGCAGCCTTCGCTCCTTTGGCCCTCTCCCTCTCCTCAGAGTGACACGCGCTAAACCTCAACCTCAACCCCGACGAACACCTCTTCCAATCCTCCTCCTTGCCTTCTCTTTCGTAGCTGCCTCCATGATTTAGAGGCGACAGGATGAAAGGCGGAAAACTTCAGTCGTCTCTCGGACCACACCTACGATTGAGAGGCGACAGGATGAAAGGCGAAGAAGATTGAGATGGATGAGAGGCGAAATCGCTGCGCTAGAAGAACAGACAAGCGAAATCACTGTTTTCGGCGAGAGTGCGACAGGATAAGAGGCGAAGAAGGTTGAGATCGTTGAAAGCTGAGAGGGATGAGAGGCGAAGAAGGTTGAGAGGAATGAGAGGTGAAATGGGCAGGTCGGGTACCCGGAGAGAGAGGCGAAATAGCTGCTTTTTTTCTGCGCGCCGTCGGATCAGATCGGATGGTCAGTTTTAGCGGACAGGACGGTACAGCCAAATGAGTTGGCTGTCGAGGATGCGGATCCCAATTAAAGCACCTAAAAATTGCAATACAAACTTGCTAATGGAGTCCATTCGAAATATATCAATGCTTAAGCTAAATTGTAATCCAGTACCAAATCCACGATATATCAATACTTAAGCTAAATCCTCTCAATACTTACAATCCAGTACCTAATTAAATACAAAATTGCAATAAAAAAGTAACTAAAAGTAAATCAGTACAAAAGAAATGTAATGAAAATTGATATCACGATAGAAGCCCCTCCAATAGTGTTAATGGAATCCATTCGAAACTAGCAACTTAACCGCTCCATCAGTGCTAATGGAGTCCTTTCAATATTCAAAGCCTATTAACCGCTCCATCAGTGACCCATAACAAATACAATGCCAGAATCTAGAATAGAGAACCCAGATTTATATTCATGGTCTATTTTTTTTTGTGCAAAAATGAAAACTTGACAGATCTAAGAAATGAAAAATTAGGGAAAAGTGGGTATGCTTCAATCAGACATGAAAAATTAGGATCCAATATGGAACGATCGGTATTCGAATCTTCAATTAGCTGATGAACTCGTCAACGGGGCAACAATTTGCCAATTTCTACTAAGATCAACGTAGATTTGAAGTGGAGTGCGCCATTGTAGGTTGATACTGACGATAGAGAAGATAGAGACAACGGTAGATAGAAGAGAGAGAGAGGAAATGGTAGGTAATTTAAAATGATTTCTCTCTCCTTGTCTCTATTATTTACTCTTTGGTAAAGAAATATTTTAATATTTTAGTGGGTCATGGGAGATTAGTTCCGAGCTAGTTCCAGGGTTTCGTTGGAACTAGAATAACTGAACAAGCAATTCTCCTTGGGGGCATTTGGATGTGTTGGGAATTGGGGGAATAACCAATTCTAGGCATAAATTTATTGGGAAGTGTGTAACTTTGTGAAGAGTTTGGATTGTTTATAATAAATTAAATTCCGGAATTTGCTATTCTTACAAATTCCGGGTTCATCCAAACGGCCCCCTTGTTCTGTGGCGTGTTTGGTGACACTTAGAATTGCTAGTTCCGAATAAGGTGTTATTCTAAGGGTTTCAAACACACCCAAAGAATATGGAACGTTATATTATGGACCAGACTTTCAACAATTTTTTTAAATATTATTTGAAGAACGTTAATTAGCTTTATTTGAATTTCACTTGCGATCTCGGAAATTAAAGCTTGTTGATTTTTGACAAAACGTATCGTCAACATTAGAAAAAATATGGAATGTACTATACTGCCTGCATGAAGTAACTTTTTCCCTAGTACAGTGTAAAACTTCATGCCTACGGGCTTTTTCTTCAAAAAAAAAAAGTGTAAAACTTCATGTATTCATTGATACTATTCTTTTTAACAAGACTTTTTTTTTTTGAAAACATATTTTAACAAGACTTGGGAAATACAATTGACCTTTCCGTCCTTTCGTAAACCACGTCCTACAAGCTAAAAAGTTTCAGAAAAAGCTCAAAAGTAACTTTTATGCATCAATGAACACAATAAGCTGCAACTTTTGGTGCACAAAGGAGCTGAATATATGTGATCCAACGAATATTCTTAGATTATGCGTTTCATATCACTTGAGACTTTGAGATTGGATCCACATGGCATGAAAATTTCTTTGGCGGCATTTGTTGAACAGATGGAATTATACCTATATATAAAATTAGACGATCTGTAAAAATCGTGCTATGAACAGTGCGTTTTGCCAATTTTCGAAGGAATTATCTGTACAGAGTGCAACGGTGGGGTTTTAGATGAGGTTACAAACTGATAATAGATTAACAGTGTCATGGTCGAGTGGCTAAATGTGTAGTAACCTGTTCAATTATATGGAAGGACGCGGCTGCACGTCAGGCACCAAATCCTTCTTAGGAACGTCCACATAACCTTATGGTCCACGTGGGTGGGCCCCGCAGATTATAACTCGGTTAAAAAAAAACTCTCAAATCAGAATGAGTTTGGTATATGACATTTAATTTGGGGTACAGTGTTATAATGACATCCGATTCTTCGGCCTGCTCATTTAAATGCCAGTCAAGTGTTGCCAGATCGTAAGTCAATTAGTCAAGCCAGCCGAGTAAAAGCCTAATCGATTCAATATTCATTTATAACTTTTCCATTTCAATATTTTTTTTCTCCTTTATTTACATGACTAACACTAATGGAATAGATTTCTAACTACACAAATAGTATGTGCTAGAAGCATATCAAGGTATAAAAATATGCTTATAGCACAAACTATCTTAGAAATTGCCATGGAAAATTTGATATGCTTTTCCATTCCACTAAGGATGCACGAGTAATTTTCTTTCGGTTGATTTATTTATTTATTTTTTTGAAATGACAGGAAGAGGGGTGCATTAGGAATTATAAGCTTTCTTAATACAAATAAAATTTTACAAATTATGATTATGCTTTAGTTCAACTGTTGTCTGCAAAACCTGAATATTTGTTTCTCCTTGACAATTCTTTATGTTTACTTTTAATAGGATCCTAGATGCTGATATATATATAAAGATTGCAAAGAGAATCTAACATGATATAGAATATTTTAGTGCAATATTTAAACACGCTTGCAGAACCTTGCTGTTATGTAAGTGATTGTAAAACTAAAACATATTCCGTTGTGTATTTCTTGAATTTGAGAGTAATGTGTATCAGTATTAAGGAGCAAGATCTCCTTAGATTTACATGATTGTTAAAGTTATAACCTTCTTTTGTGTTTGCTATATTCTGATTGCACAAAAAAAAACAAGGGAGCTTGTATATATAGTTGTATGGCTGGAGCAAAAATATGAAAACTATAACTAGCTAACCTGATTAATCCTTTGACCAAGAGAAATAAAACAAATTGAAGAAAGTAAGAGATATTTGTCGCGGCAACGCCGCGACACCACAGCCATCTAGTTAGACTTGAATTTCAAACGAATTGACAGAATCACAGAACAAATAAAGGGACAAGTCACAAGTAGATGGCATGACTCTATAGAGATTGCCATATTAGGCTTTTGAAAAACAACCTGATTTATATTTTTTTCTGTACTATGAATGATCTCAAAGAGGTCCTTCGTTTGCAGGGGGAAAAAAATGCAGGTACTTAATTTAACTTATTGAACTCGTTAGGCTTCGTTAAAGTTATTCCGATCATTGGTATTTCATATTTTTTTAAAAAAAAAATTCAAAATAATTTGGTAACGTATCCCAATAATTTTTAATTTAAATTATTTTTTCAATTGTTAATTTCTCTATCTTCAGTCATTTTCAGTTCTCTTAAATTGTATATTGTACGTTACAACTCATATACTAACGTTAAGTGATTAATAGTTTATATTTGGAAAAAGTTTATTTATTAGAGAATAAGGATCATCATTTGGTGTAATGGCTAGAGACAATGCATTCTGAATGAAAATAGAAACATGAAATTTGATTGAAGGATCATATATAAACATTAAATTAGAAGGCTTTCATTTTTTATTCTTGAAATAAATATTAAGATATTATTAATTATTTGCACCTGAAGGGTAGAAACACGTAAAGAGGGAGAATTGAACTTCCGGATCTTATACAGTAACAGCAACAAACAGCGTCGTGGAATTGTGAATGTACATACATGTTGGTTATTACTAAAAAAACGGTTTTGAATAGTTCCCTTTTGGTTTGCCTAAGCTAAGGCTCTATACGAGTCGAGTTCGAGCGAGTTAGCCTCAACTCGAATTCGAACTCGTCACAACTCGAGTCAACTCGTGACTCGACAACAAAGCAGTTTCGAGCTATTCGAGCTAACTCGAGCCAACTCGTGACTCGGCAACGAACTCATGAGAAGGTGTTGAGGTACTAGTCACCTTAGAATTTTGCTCAAAAATAGAAAAATAGGAGCAGTCATGAGGGTGTAAGGGAGGAAAAAAGGTCTGGAGACTTGAGGACCAGGGTTAGTGAATGAGTTATTGGACTACAAATCAATAAAATTGTTGGGCTGTATATTAATATGATAACATTTTATTTTTTGCAGCTGTATATTCTGACTCGAGTTATGCCGAGTGAAGTTGGGCCCAACTTGAACTCGGTTCATAAAATTAACGAGTTGGCATAACTCGAGTTCTTCTAACTCGAGTTTTCATCGAGTCGAATTCGAGTAACTCACGAGTTACGAGTTTTTTGCTCACCTCTAACCTAAGCTATGCATTTACTAAATTAAGAGTATCATAAAATTTACAACAACTTATTTCTTTTATCATGGTTTTGTTAAAAAATTGACGTTAAAATATTAGCCAAAAGATTAACGATTTAAATAATCTTTTGATTTATCAATAATTGCTTCAAATCATTTAACAAAACCTATAAATCAAATCTAGCTGCTAGGAAGCCAAGTATTATTATTTAAACTTGTAATACAAATTCATACATTGAACCTGTAAATTATGTGGAGCTAACTAAATTGGTATCACGTTGAATTATTAAAATTGTTTGTTATTTATTAATACATATTTTAAAGGCCAGAATAAATATAGAATATATTAACTTAACGATTTCGACAATATATTTAGAATTAAAAAAATACAGAGAATCTATAGATATGATATAATCCTTATAATATTTTCGTGTAGATTGATAAAAAATTATATCACGTTTATTTATTATTATTATTTTTTTTTTCAAGAACGACACATCATACATAGTTTTTTTTTTTTTGGTATGCGAGAATGATACATATTTATACCATGGTACAATTTACCTTTCAAATGTTGAATTTGAAGAGCGCATAAAATTAACTTGCAAATGGAAATCAACCGATCCCAAACCCAAATTTCAAATGTACAAAAAAATTACCAGCGTTATCAGACTCGATACGACCTACAAGTAGACAAGGTTGTACAAACAAGGGACATGAAATATCCACAGAAGATCCAAATTTAAGACAGGGTTAGGTGGGTCTTTGGCTGTTCGCTTCATGCGAGCGAACGAGCGATATATAGACCGTAGCTGGTCTATAAATACCAAGCATTACCAGATAGTGAAACCCTCGGCTACTTCCTTCAAACTAATTAAGTATTAAAACCTTTCTCTCTCTCTCTCTCTCAAAACAGAACACAGTATACCTTCTACTTGGATCTTTCCATTCCCTACCTTCTTTCTACCTACTATTCCTATTCCTGTATTGCATTGCATGGCAGCCAATTTGAAGGCTCGGGGTATCGCTGGCACCATCGGGAAGCGGTTTGTTAACCACATCCTGTCTCCGACCCCCGCCGTACCGATCTCTGCTTCCAGGTACCGAGTTTACCTCCTTTTTCTTCTAATTTCTAGGTGTATATAACTGTTATGGAGATGCTAATCTGGTTTATGTCTTTAGCAAGAACTTTGGAATATGTCTTTGTGTTAATTAGCACAAGTATCAGATCCGAAAAGATCGTTGCGAATGAGTGATTGAGCTTTCGCGCCTTTTTAGTTATCAAGCATTTAATTTAGTTGATGATACTTTTGTCTTTTGAAAGTATTCTGATTTTCATGCATCAGAAGTTGATTAGTTTTATCTTTTCTTAATCGGTTAATCCTAGCTCTTTTTTATCTTTAGAAACTCTTTTCTCGTCTTCTCCGTTTTATTTTTTGGAGAAGATCTCCATTGTCGACCCAGTTCCACTGTTCCAGTCCACTTGTCTACTTGTTTTTATTATACTCAAATAGGTACCTGTTCTGACAACGCCCAGTTCTCTCTGTCTGTCCATTTCGAAGTGGAATTGGAGGTGTCTAACATTGTCAGAACTGGTGGGAATTGATAACTGGCACTCGAGTGCGCGACAGAGCGCTCATCCAATTGCTACAAACTTTTCTGTTGGGGTGGGCCATCCCGTCCGTACACGTCCTTACTCCCTTCCAATCAACCACATCTGAACCGTTCGATCAAAGTGTTTTTTGCCTCGCTTGCCCACTAAGCAAAGGCTCTGATTCGTTTTTATCGCTTTTGAGAGTCACTGGATAACTGCTAATTTGACTTTGTACGGCAGGTGTTGTACTGACAAAAATAGTAGGAGGGGTATTTTCGACATTTTAGTAAAATCTGTGTAATGTACACGGGGGCTTGATCTTATCCACCTCGTTCTCTCCGTTGCTAATTTTTAAAAACAGGGAACAGCGTTGGGTGCCCAAAGTTGTGCAGCGTTTTTGCCACGTGTGCTATTTAGTGGTAGATAGAATATTAAGATATCCAAAAAATGTGGGATGGTAGGTGTCGGTTAGGATTGAGATTGGTTTCTAAAAAAATATTTTTGTAAAATAGAAGTGTTCATGTAAAAGAGCCTTTGCTCTTTTTTTTATCTAACCCATTGTGTTTAAATGCTTTCTTTGTGAAATTAAATATTTTACATCTGAAGTATAAAACTAAATGCTTGCTACATTGCCACATTATTTGCATGTATTATAGGTGCACCTATTTTGTTAAGAGTTTGTCTATTGAAAAACACCCTTGTCTCCTTGAAAAAACAGAACAAAGTCACTTAGCAAAATAACTTTAGCTAATTAAATTAACTCCATTGTTTTTAATCATGAAGTCCAGTAAACTAGTATTAAATAAAATGTTTACTGAATTACAAAATATTGCAAACTTAGCTCCCACTGGTACAGTTTCAATTCAGTGTACTATATATTTTTTAAATTCACATTTTCTATTGGGTTAGTACCAAATATTAAGTTTCTTTTGACCTGAATTATGCAATCAGTTCTCATTTTGAAGTCCAATTTTTGCATCAAATTTTCCTCAATTGTCCAATGATAGTTGTATATAGTATAGGACCTGTCAATTAGTGAAATTCCTGTTCATCAGAAACCTTCATAATGAGGATTATAAGTTTTTTATGACACAAAATGATTTTTCATACTTGTTAAACTCTTATTCTTACAGGAGTGTGCATGCTTCAACCTATGACAAGGAAATAGAGGAGCAAGTCAGGCCAAGTGTTGTACCCGATGAGGTGATTGACACCAACTCTGACAAGTACTGGGGTCCAAATCCCAACACCGGTGTCTTTGGCCCAGCCAACCCAGCCGTTAGTGCAAGGCCTACTGGCCAAAGCCAGATTGGAGGCGGTACCGGTTCGGTGCTTGACCAGAAGGTTTCGTATCGCGCCTCAGATGATATGAACTGAGGCTTAAGTTGAGACTGGAACTGGAACCCACTGTGCCTTTTACCATTCCTTATATAGGGTTCTAGGTTTTAATTTCTAGCTATTACTTAGTATATCTGATAACTAGTCTTGGTAGAATAAAGTAGCAGTGATGTATGTCCATGTTAGTTGCGAGGTGTGTTTGTGTAAAATGAAGTATTTGGTTACGGTGTGTAATTGTATCATCTCGGTGACGACGGTGAGGTTGTACCAGTACAACTGGAGGAATGCATCTTCGTGTGAGGTATTGAACTGCAATATTTTTTTGTCGTTTTGGGATCTCTTAAAATTATGTTATAATAATTTGATGGGTGAATGTTTAATGTTTGACTAATGGGTAATGTGTAAAATAGTAAAATACTGGACCATTTCCAGTTTGGTCGGTGTTTGTAATTACAGCATTAATGACGAATAGGGATGAGAATTTGACTTGTAGTGTTAATCGGCCAGACAAAAGGAGCCATACATAAATATAAGAGGGTTTCAATATTTAATACATCTCTCTCTACCGTGTCAGAAAAAAGTAATGCAAAACAAATATAGACCGTACATGATGAAGTGAGTCGAGTGGTCTGTATTTTACGTTTTTTTTTAAATTTTTGTATATTATTTGCATTTGCATTTTTATTATATTTCTATAGAAGAGGTGATATGTAAATGAGAGCAAGATCTTTTTTTAAGTACCTCGTATATTCCTGTTTAAAAATTAAAGCTATCAATTACTCTATAATTTTTAAACGCTCTCTTCACTCCAGATTTAATTTTATTACATTAATTATGCAAATAGTACGCTAGCTTTATTTCTTTTATCTCGTGTATATAATATACATTACGCTGTATTCAGGCCGTTGCTAAGGAATGGGATCTAGTCTCGCGCGGGACCGTCCAGCGCATAGATCACAGCCGTGTGATTTAATCTCAATGGCAAAGGGAGCTCCGTGCATGTAACCAGATTGATAGGCCCGAACCGTCCAGATCAGATCAGACGGTTTGAAGGCTGCGCTGGACGGTCCCGCGCGGGAGCAGATACGAATCCCGTTCCTAACGTTACATCCGATCAAATTCTTAAGAGAGGATTTTAAAGCATGTTAACAACTCAACATCTACAATGTTCCTACACATGTCAGTTGGAATTTGAAAGTTGAAATTCTTTTTAACGTCAGCAATGATGTGTCTTTGACTCTTTGTGCAGTTTCAAGTTTTAACAAAGGAAAACAAGGATAAAAATCCTCTGTAGCGGAAGCAGTTCAAATTTCATCCGTCTGATCTAATATTGACGGACAAATTTTCACAGACATTATGAATCTCAACGAATCTGATGTTAATCACGGAACATCCATTATCAATGGAACAATCCATATAGGATCTTCCACCACAGAGGATGTGGTTCCACGAAAACAAAGCGTCCACACTATCCTTGGATTGCTTTATTAATTGTAAGTTTGGAACACTATTACTTCTTGGGCCTCCCTCCAAATGAATGCTCCCAAATGACTATTGTAGTTTAGCGACTTAGCCTCTGCGTCTGGGGATTGGGTTTTCGAAGCCTTTCTAGTGGATTCAAGGTGAAAAGGGCTAAATGTGATCTATTTTACCAGGCCTTAATGTGGGCTTTTATTTTCCCAAACTTCCTCACGCATTTGTCAACCGGAAATGATGGCTCCGTTTGGAACTTTGGATGGTGTTACCGTGTTAGGAATAAAAAAATAATCTCTTTCTAGAGGTAAATTTATTTCTAACCATCTAAATTCTTCACAAAGTTACACATTTTTCAATATTATTCCTCTTATTCCTAAGCGATCCAACGGAGCCGATAAGTTGACAACGGCAAATAACGGTCATCCAGAAATTTGTCGTCCACGTCATCCAGACGTCAAAAATGAAAATGACATTGAATTGAATGTGATAAAAAATAGAAAAGTGTTCTCTGCTCCATTTCCTTCCCTGCCCTTGGCACTCCTTCACTTCTCTTCTCTCCAACCTTTTCTCCTCATCTGTCTCTGATCACTTCTCACACAGTTTCCTTCCCTCCTTTCTCTTGTTTCAGCCTCACTCTCCTTCGGTCACGGTATGAATAAACTATGCCTTATAACAACAAAATGAACATATACAAAATAAAATAAAAATATACAAATTTTGACTGAATAAATAAATAGATTGAACATATACAGCAAACAAAAGCGAACATATATAACAGCAAAGTGAACATATATAAAAATTTCTATAAAAAAAATAATCCGATTCAACATACAATTCAACACATATAACAACATGATTAAGATATTCAATGAACAAAATGAACATATATAAAAAGTGCTAAATAAAACATAAAATGAATATATTGAAAAACACGAAATGAACACATAAATACAAAAAAATGACCATATACAACAAACAAAGTGAACGAATACATTAAGTAAAACAAAAATTAAAATTAAAATAAAGTTAACAAATACCTAACACAAATTAAACATATAAAAATAACAAATTGAAAAAAATACAACAAAAATATTGCACAAATTTATTGAGAAAGATGAAGCAGATGAAGCGCTTAGGAAGGATAGAATAAATAGAGTGACATAGAGGGAAGGTGAGAAGAAGAATTAGAATGGAGGAGAAAAAAAGAGACGTGGCTGAATGGAGGGAAAGAGGAGAGAAGCAGAAGGGAGAGATATAGGGTTGATGGGAGTGTTGGGATAAGGAGAGATTTGGGGTGAGAGAAGGAGCGCTGGGTGAAGGAAGAAAATTGCACACAAAATATTAATTATAAAATTATCAACTGTGAAATTTTATCCCCTTAGTTACACTTAATATATACAAAATATTATATATATGCAATTTACACTTCTATTGGTATCTACTATCTATTGGGCTGTTTGGATGGGTAAGGAATAAGCAAGAATAACAAATTTCGGACGGTAATTTGTTCCTCACCATCCAAATTCTTCACAAAATTACACACTTTCTAATATTTTCTGTCTAGGAATAAACTATTCCTCTTATTCCTAAGCGATCCAAACGACCCCTATGGTACATATCTTTGATGTCTTGAATATTTTTTTTCCAAAACGAGAAGATTAAATTGTATATGTATTTTCTATCATTTGGATATATCTTAGTTTGTATATATCATTTTACAATTTGATTGATCATATATAAAAAAGCACTACATCTAAAATTTAAGAAATATTTTTAAATTGATTGATGGAAACAAAATGACAAGTTGGTTGAAAGATTCAATTTACGATCGATTTATATAATGGAAAAAAATATATACGCAATTTTAATTTTATTTTGAATATTATTTCCGGCTGTTCGAATATATAAATCATCAAAGATCGATTATATTATAATATATAATTTCTTCCCTTCAACGCAATTATTGTAATAAAATAATATAATATCCCATCTAGTAGGGATAGCTACATAGGATGTTGTATTGAATCGGAGTAGAGTTCTAATCTTATCTCGCCAAGGACGATGAATTTAAGGGATCATACATTCATACGTACCTCCACCAGAAAATAATGTATGATGTGGTCTCAATTCTTAACGGACCAGTTAGTTTTATTCAAGAAATTTCTCATTTTGATCGATTTATGACGATGTAAGGATAACAGGATAATCGTTGGTGGATGTAAGGATAACAGGATAATCGTTGGTGACATTGGCTCCTACTTTCTTGTCAATTGTGCTTGGCATTTTCCCCTTTATTATTATTTTTCATTTAAAGCCCCGTAGGCGCATTTTTCCAGAATGACGTCCGGAAAGGAGAAACAGAATTGCGAATTGCGATCACAGGAAATTGGGAAGATGATTATAGTTGCGTTTCACATAAAAATTCCAACTTTTATGGACCTGACTCGGACTTGCTTGTGATTTTGTCTTTTTATACAAAACTTAGCGTTCTAGTTGCAATGCAAGTGGAAGAAAAATGTATTATTAAGTGAACTATATATGGACCATGACTGGATTTTATCTTTCTCACTCCAACTTGTATAGCATGTTCCAGCGTGATGTGGTTTCTAGAAAGATTTTATCTTAATCTCAATAAATTTGCACATATTACGAATAATTTTGTAGATTTTAATTTGAATGTGATTGACATAAAAATAATTTGATATTTTATAACATAAAAATAGATTAAGATATTAAGAAACTTAAGGTTAAAGCTAGATACTAAATAAATGACGGTTCTTGATGTGAAGCAGGCTGCTGAAAAGTATTTTGATTGAACCAATGACATTCGACAAGCGGAGCTGATAAGTGCAATCAACCTTTCAGACAATCAAGCAATCATACTCAAAAAATAAAAAAGAACTTGTTCCGATTCCTGTCAAATACGGAAACCGTGTCTCCCTTCCACCTCACCCGCGTCTCCCTTCCCCCTCACCCCGCTTCACCCCTCTATTTCATTTCTCCTCTCTCTCACCGCACGCTGTCGCGCAACCCTGCCATCGCCGGCGCGCAGCCTTGCCGTCGCCGTCGAGTAGCCATGTTGTCGCCGTCGCGCAGCCCAGTCCAGCCCAGCCCTGCCGTTGCCGTCATCCAGCCCAGGTCTTCCGTCGCCGTCGCGCAGCCCTCCCGTCGCAGTCACCCAACCTTGCAGTCGCAGCCCTGCCGTTATCAAGAATCATAAATGATGCACGAACAATAGAGAAAGATAATTGGAAAATATAAATAAGAGAGATTTTGATTGAGATCACACAGATTCTCAAAGTTTATCTATCAATTTCAATTCTATTGAAAAAGACGAAAAACACAAAATGGCGGCTGCCGAATTTTCTTTAATATTCAATTCTCTCTTACATTTTCGCTCCGCTTTTTATACTAAGCAACATAAGGTAATTATTGTTTATAGAAATAATTAACCTAACTTAACCTAAAAGTCTACCGTGCACAAAAGTAAAATAAAAGGCCCAGTTAAAGCCCATGTTATGTTCGGCCATCATTCTCCCCCTCTAAGAAAAAGATTCGTCCTCGAATCTACTGCTTCATCATCTGCTTCAGATATCTCTTTTTCACTGTCAGTAATATATGGGGATAGATCTGCCACATTAAAGGTCCCCGAGACATTATATTCACCTGGCAAGTCCACCTTGTACGCATTGTCATTGATCCTTTCAAGCACTCGAAATGGTCCATCGGCTCGAGGTTGTAGCTTACCATACCTGCCAGTAGGAAAGCGTGTCTTTCTCAAATGAATCCATACTAGATCTCCTTCTTTAAACACCACCTTCTTGCGATGTTTGTCTGCTCGCTCCTTGTACTTCTTGTTGGATTTCTCAATCTGAGCTCGAACCTGTGAGTGTACTTGCTTGATGTGTTCAGCATGTTCTTCTGCATCACCACTGAATTGACGCTGGACAGGCAATGATGTGAGCTCGAGAGGTGTTATGGGATTGAATCCATAAACAACCTCAAAGGGACTTTTTCCTGTAGTCCTGCTTTGTGATCGGTTGTAAGCAAATTCAGCTTGAGGCAAGGTGAGATCCCATTGGCGTGGACTGTCACCTACCAGACTCCTCAACAGATTTCCCAGACTTCGATTGACTACCTCCGTTTGTCCATCAGTTTGGGGGTGATGAGATGAGCTAAACTGCAGCTGAGTGCCCATCTTGCGCCAGAGAGTGCGCCAAAAGTGACCTACAAACTTCACATCTCGATCCGAGGTGATTGTTTTGGGCACACCATGCAATCTGACAATTTCCTGCAAAAACAAACGAGCTACCTGCGAAGCATCAAAGGTTTTGTTGCAAGCAATGAAATGTGCCATTTTAGAGAACCGGTCCACCACCACCATGATTGAATCCTTGTTTCTCTGAGTTCTGGGTAACCCGAGAACAAAGTCGAGGCTGACATCTTCCCAAGGAGCCACTGGAACGGGTAGAGGTTGATATAGACCCGCATTAGTCCCTCGTGTTTTGGCCAGCTTACAAGTCCTGCATCTCCCCACAAATCGGGCTACATCTCGCTCCATTCTAGGCCAATAAAATTGGTCTTGCAACCATGCCAGTGTTTTATCAACTCCAAAATGCCCTGCAAGTCCTCCAGCATGTCCTTCTGTGATAACTGCCTCCCTCAACGAGCCTTTAGGAACACACAGGCGGTTACCTTTGAAAAGAAAGCCTTCTTGTCGGATAAAATGCTGAAAAGAACCCGATTCACACTTTTGCCAGATATATGCAAAATCAGGATCATCTCCATATAACTCCTTGAATGCATCAAATCCGTTCACTTGAACCCGCATAGTTGTTATCAGTGAATGCCTCCGACTCAGTGCATCTGCTACCTGGTTCAGCACTCCAGCCTTGTGTTTAATAGAGAAACTGAAAGCCTGTAAAAACTCAACCCACTTGGCATGTCTTGGCTTCAGCTTGTGTTGCCCATTGATGTACTTCAATGCTTCATGATCAGAGTATAAAACAAACTCTTTGGAAATGAGGTAGTGCCGCCAGTACTCAAGACTTCTTACTATGGCATAAAATTCCTTATCATAAGTAGAGTACTTGAACCTGACCTCATTCAGTTTCTCACTAAAAAATGCCACTGGTCTACCCTTCTGGCTCAACACGCCACCAATACCCACACCAGATGCATCACAGTGCACCTCAAAAATCTCCTCAAAATTTGGCAAAATCAGAACGGGTGCTTCAGTTACCTTTTTCTTCAGTAATTGAAATGCCACCTCAGCCTCTTTGGTCCAGGTGTACTTGCCTCCTTTGATACAGTCGGTGATAGGAGCAATGATAGTGCTGAAGTTACGAATGAACCTTCGATAGAATGAGGCAAGACCGTGAAAGCTCCTGATATCATGGAGGTTTGTCGGTGTTGACCATCCTGTGATTGCTTCCACCTTGGCTGGATCCATCCGAATACCTTCCTTAGACACTATATACCCAAGGAATGTCACTTCACCAGAGAAAAAGTGGCACTTCTTGGTGTTGGTATACAACTTCTGCACTCGCAAGACCTCAAAGACTTTTCTTAAGTGTTGCAAATGCTGATCCTCAGAAGAACTGTACACCAAAATATCATCAAAATAAACAACCACAAATTGACCAATGAAAGGACGGAAAACCTGATTCATCAAGCGCATGAATGTGCTCGGTGCATTGGATAACCCGAATGGCATCACCTTCCACTCATAGAGGCCATCTCGAGTCTTGAAAGCCGTCTTCCATTCATCTCCGGGTCGGATCCGAATCTGATGATAACCACTCCGCAAGTCAATCTTGGAAAACACAGTTGCTCCATACAATTGGTCAATTAGATCATCAAACCGAGGAATTGGAAAACGGTACTTGATGGTGATCTTATTAACAGCTCTACTGTCTATGCACATCCTCCATGAGCCATCTTTCTTTGGAACCAACAAAGCTGGCACTGCACATGGGCTCATGCTCTCCTGCACATAACCCTTGTCCAATAACTCACGCACTTGTCTCTGCAACTCCTCATGCTCCTTCGGACTCATGCGATAAGCAGCTTTATGAGGAATGATAGCCCCTGGAACAAGGTCAATGCAGTGTTGGATATCTCTCATAGGTGGTAATCCGGACGGCAATTCCGCTGGTGCCACATCAGCGAACTCTTTCACTAACGACATGACCTGTGGAGGGAGTTCCTGACCATCATCATTAGCCTCTGTCACCACCAAGGCAAACACCTCACCCTTTTGCTCCACTTCCTTCTGAAATTCCACCCGAGATAACAACTGACTCTTCGCCTCTTTTCGCAAATCTGAAGGACCAAGTGTAATGGATATACCATCCTTTTGGAAAGTGTAGGTATTTTTGAACCCATCATGCTTTGTTCTTCTATCAAATTGCCATGGCCTTCCCAATAAAATATGACAAGCATCCATAGGAACCACATCACACCAGACCTCATCAGTATATTTCTTCCCTATTGAGAATTTCACAAGGCACCGCTTTGACACTTTCACTTCACTACCCTTCTTGAACCAAGACAACTTGTAAGGTTGTGGATGATTTTCAGTACTCAACCCCAACTTCTCAACCATGGTATTAGACACTACATTTTCACAACTACCCCCATCTATAATCACATTACAAACCTTACCTCCACTGGTGCACTTTGTATGGAAGATATTGTGTCGTAGCCATAGCTCATCTTCACCAATATTAACACTCAATGCTCTTCTAACCACCAATGATTCACCTGAGTCAGCATAAGTGATCTCCTCATCTTCAACTAGAGGGTTCTCATCATCATCCCCATAATCATCATATGTTGGGTCCACATCTTCTTCAACCAGTGTGACAATTTGTTTGTTAGGGCAGTCAGCAATAAGGTGTCCTAAACCCTGACATTTAAAACACCGTCGGTTTGTGGAACCTCCTCTACTAGATTGTCCTTTCTCTGGGTAGGTTTTGGAATTTTGGATCTGGGTTGTTGTCGGGTTAGGTTTTGAAGGAGGTGCTCTTCTGTCTGTCTCAATTCCTGACGAACGACCCTGAAATCTAGAACCATTAACCCTTCTTTTCTGCTGTGATTCAACCTTCAAGGCCAACCTACATACATCCTCAAAGGAATAATATTGTTGTAGGTACACCACATCAGCAATTTCTGGTCTTAACCCGGCAAGAAACCGAGCAACAATCTGTTCATCCTCTTCCACCACACCACATCGCATCCGCAACATATCAAACTCATTAGTGTACTGCTCCACCGTCAGGTTTCTTTGCTTAAGGTTATGATAATCAATGAAAGCTTCCTGTTTGTACTGGGTGGGTAGGAACTTGGCCATTAATTTCTTTTTCATCTTATCCCAAGTTCGGATCTTTGGTTTTCCTTCTCTAACACGCTTACTTTTCACATGTTCCCACCAGATTGAGGCATGTTTTCTCAATTTAATGGCTACTAACTTAACTTTCTGATCATCAGTCAGGTTCTTTACATCAAAAACCCGCTCAACAGTATGCATCCAATCAATAAACTCATCAGGATGAGATTTACCTTCAAACTCTGGAATATCAATCTTCACCCCAAGGTTTTGAAAGGATTGTTCAGGCTCTGGTCGAAATCTCTGGTTTCGCCCCTGATTTGGATTCCCCCACGGGTTGTAATCCTCCTCGTCGCCTGCTTCAGAAGAGTTGAAGGATTCTGACTCCTCTTCCTCTTCTCCATTTGTAGAGCCCATCCCTGCCTCTGCGAGTTGGCGCTCTAACTCTCGAATCCGTCTTCCCAACGCAGCAATCTCTAGATCTCGCTGGTCTCGGCGGCGCGGCTCTTCTTCTTCGAGGTTGAGGTTGACTCCACGACCCCGACCTCCTCGCCCACGACCTCTACCACGACCACGATTCACATCCGTCAACCTGGCTCTGATACCAAATGATGCACGAACAATAGAGAAAGATAATTGGAAAATATAAATAAGAGAGATTTTGATTGAGATCACACAGATTCTCAAAGTTTATCTATCAATTTCAATTCTATTGAAAAAGACGAAAAACACAAAATGGCGGCTGCCGAATTTTCTTTAATATTCAATTCTCTCTTACATTTTCGCTCCGCTTTTTATACTAAGCAACATAAGGTAATTATTGTTTATAGAAATAATTAACCTAACTTAACCTAAAAGTCTACCGTGCACAAAAGTAAAATAAAAGGCCCAGTTAAAGCCCATGTTATGTTCGGCCATCAATAAATTAAACATTATTTACTCCCTCATTTGTATTAAATATTTCCTTACTACTAATTATTTACTCCCTTATAGTTATTTAGTTACTCCCAAGCAACAGTAGAATCAGTTCTAAATGTTATTTACTCCCTTATACATATTAGATACTCCTTTTATACTAGTTATTTACTCCCTTATAGCTATTTAGTTACTCCCAAGCAACAACATAATCAAATATGAATATTATTTACTCTCTTACTTGTATTAAAAACTCCCTTATTACTACTTATTTACTCCCTTATAGTTATTTAGTTACTTCCAAACAACAGTAGAATCAGTTCTGAATATTATTTACTCCCTCATACATATTAGATATTCCTTTTATGCTAGTTATTTACTCCATTATAGCTAATTAGTTACTCCCAAACAACAGCAGAATCAGATTTGAATATTATTTACTCCGTTGTATATATTATTTACTCTCTTATACTGATCAATTTTCTCTCTTATAGTAATTTAGTTACTCCCAAAAAACAACAGAATCAGATATGAATATTATTTAATCCCTTATCCATATTAAATACTCCTCTATACTGATTAATATAATCCTTTATAGTAATTTAGTTACTCCTAAACTGTAACAGAACTAGATCTAAACTTTTTTTCTCTTCTTATCCTTCTCGATTTCTACTTCTTTCTTCCTTAACCAGATTTGATTGGTATAGGAGAGGGAGCAGTGAGGGGACGCGAAGGTGGAGGTGAGGCGGATGAGAAGAGAGACTGAGGTGAGGCGGCGACGGTTGCGAGGCGGAGGAGAAGAGGCTGAGGTGAGGCGGCGGCGGTTGCGAGGCGGAGGAGAGGCGAAGTAGAGGAGAGGAGAGGCGAGGGAGAGGCTGAAATGAGGCGGAGGCGGAGGTGAGACAGAGGAGAGGAGAGGCGGACGTGAGGAGAGGGTAGTGAAGGAGGTGGTGGAGATCTGAATCGGATTTTGTGATTGTGATTTTGAGGAGATCTGAATCGGAGGGAGAGAGGAGACGGAGAGGGTAAAAGAAGGAAAAGATGAGACGAGGAGAACGACTCATTCTGATTGCTTGATTACATAGATTATTGATTACTCTAAGTAATTACCATTGCGAGTTTGTGACCGGCATTTTCAGTTTCAGGTAACAGTGTTAGTGTTTGGTGTTTGGGTGCAAATTATATTGTTGTTGTTTGTTAATATTTTCAAAATATACGGTCTCAAAGAGACGGTGTTTTTTTGCAACCCATTCATCGACGATTAATTGCACTTTGCACTAGATATGCTCTGTAAGACTGTAACTTCAAGTCCAAAAAACAATCATCAAGCAATGAAACTACTCAAGTTCTTTAACAACCTCAATTAATTAAGAAACCTATTCACATTTCGAATATATTAACTTAAATTTTACTCTTTTTTATTCTTTTCAACCGTGTTAAGACTTCAAATTTTCATGTCATTAATTGTGCATTGCTGTAATTATACATATAAGTCGATATTATGCATTTGTGCGTTTCTAATCAGTTGATTACGTATATTTGGCAGCTTTGGCTTAGTGAATTGTCAGGAGGGGCGGAGCCAGGATTATAACATGAGGGGGGCGAGTTTCACCCACATGAAGATGAAAGAAAGTTTATAATAAAAAATAAAGTAATAAATAAATTAATAAATTAATAATAATGATAATAATACTTATTAATTAATCATATAAAAATATCTGTTTTTGTACAATCGTGGTTCAATGAATAAAGTCAATTCATTATTACACTTGCATATTTCTCATAGACTCTCCTCTACACTAGAGGAAAAAAAGTATTTATTTTCATTTATGATTGACTCAAATAATTAATGTCATTAAAAAATTCTTAACAATATCTTATTGGACCCATAATTGGATTGGTTTACCTTTCTTTTTTTTTATTATCCTTTAGAAAGAACAGTCCCAAAATTATATTTTATTGACGTCTCAAGGATGTACATTTATTCATTACAACTCAACCTAGCTTTTACAGTTTTACAGTTTTACCCGCTGTATAAAATCTCAAAGGCCACTTAGAGGAAACTTTCAGGCTCTTATTTTCTATTCTCTGATCTCGGCCCTTCATCTGTTTGAATGAAAATATGGCCCATCCCAAGTTACAAAAAAAAAAAAAAAACGTTATTCGAAGGGGGGGAAATTACTATCAAGCTACTCTTCTATGTGATTTGTGCTCAATTTCTTTTTTCAAGGGGAGCATATTGCTTAAAATTAACATAAAATAATTAAAAAACCGTAACTTTGTTACCGAGAAATCAAATTAGGGGGGGGGGGGGGGGAGCACTCTTCCGCACCCCTATTGGCTCCGCCCATTTGTGAGTACTCCAACTTTCACTCATTTTGCGCTGTCTGCTAACTTGGTGATTATCATATATATTCAGCTATATATAAATGACGTCTTATAATGATGAGTTTTAACTTAATGACATAACTTTAAAGTCTTCTAGATTTTGTCGCTTCAATAATGTTTTTCGCCTGAAGAAGTAACACCATAGTATATAGTTTTTTTTTCCAGGTGGACTTTCTAGCAAGAACTTTTTTGCACAAAAAATAATAAGAAGCGTATGTAAATCTTTGTATAAACTCAAAACTGTATGTAGGTTCAACACTGAAAACCTACAAAATATTATATTAAAAAATAACACTTTTACGGTACATCCATTTAATGTCTTATTTATTATTATTTTAAAATAAACTACAAAATAAATTGCAAATGCATTCTCAATCATTTACAATAGACGTCTATAATTTAAAAGTAATCCTTAGATGTTACATGTTACGAAAATTCAACTCTAACATCTAAGCATTATTTATTTTTTCTACTTTTGGTACCATAAAAATTCATTTTATTTATTTTTTTTGGACCAGCAATTAAATCAACACCGTATATCCATATCTTTCATAAATGGACTTCAACTAGATATATGCTAGCTGTACGCGTATTTTTCCATCAAACGCATTGTGATAAAATGGCATTTTTCAATAATATCTGATATAGTGGGCATAGCCGCATGGCTCATGGGATGTTGTACTGAATCGGAGTAGATATCTAATCTTATCTCCGGACGGACGACCAATTTAACAGCTCATATGTAACTGCAACAAAAAATAATGTAAGATGCAGTTGAATTTTATGGATCATATCTCCACCATAAAATAATGATGTTGATACAGTATTGTGCATGGCACGCACCGTCTGTTAAGACGGGTCCGTGTTGTCTCAATTCGTAACAGACCTAGCTACTTGGCAACAAAAAATTAAAGAAACGTTACGGACCTGACATTAACTGTTCAAGAAGTTTCTGTTTTGGCTCGTTTAATTTGTTTGGAATTTTGGATAACAAGATAAGTCAGTGGTGACGTTGGTTCCTACTTTCTTGTCAATTGTGCTTGGCATTATTTCTAAATGACGAAAGCCAGAAACAGATTTACGAATTACGATAGAGGAGATTGGGAGGTGGTTAAAGTCGTTACATTTAATTATATGGAGTTCCAAGTTTTATGGACTGACTCGGACTTGCTTGTGATTTTGTCTTTGTCATGTGTACAACAAAAGTTAGCGTCCTAGCTAGTTGCAATGCAAGTGGAACCGAAATGTATTAATTTATGGACTATGGAGTATGGACCATGACCGTATTTTTATCCTCCAACTTACACTGTGTTTGGTTTTGAGAAAAATAATAGAAAGAAAGGAAAAATATGAAAGGGAAGGAAATGAAAAATGATGGAACGGAAAAATGTTTACATTTGTCTGTTTGGTTTATAAATTAAAGGAAAGAAAAAAAAAGTTTTCATTGTCTTCTTTGTCCCCGTTTGGTTTGTTCAAATCAAAAGAGGTAAAATATAACAAATTAACAATAAATGACTATTTTAACCTTATACTTATTTTGTTCGATTGTGCTTGTAATGACGAATTCTTTTACACCCTGTCCTATTATTTGAATATATATAGTAATATAATATAAGCTAACATAATGTACGAATAATATTGAACAACTATATCCAATGACAGCTCTACAAAAGAAATTCATTCGCCAACGTTACTAATCCCCTTATACAGAAAATAAAAAGAAAGATAAAAGTAAAATGGATCCTCAAGATTAATATGACAAAACGTCAGATTTTTTGGACAGAAGTGGTACATAACAACAACATCTTAGTCCCACCCTTGCATGTCTTTCACATACCAACGTACCAGTGCAGAAGTGGTAATCTAGAGACAGTACATTCAACTTAACGCGCACACACACTGAGACAGAAATAACCATCAGATTCATTGATCAAAGTATGTCAACCATTCCAAAATAAAAAAAAAGAAACATGTACCGACTGGTACAAAGGGTACCACCACACGATTGCACTACCAGATTCAAAGATATACAAGCATATATGAATAAGCCTCTTTTCATAAGAAAATTTAACATAGGTACAAATCAAATGTTCTGTCAAAAAAAAAAAAAGTACAAACCAAATGTTCAAAAGCATCAACTAAGGCCTCATCCATTTTGTGGGTCCACACTAGAGACTCTCCCCTACCCCCACTAGTAGCATTTGGATTTGAGTTTGAATTTCTCTTTATCTTTTCCATCATAAAGCTATGTAAAAAGTAAATTATCAAGAGGTTAATAAGAACAAAAAAAAAAACAAAAAACAAAAATGTAATTCTAAACTGATTATTGGCCCAGTCTGATATTAGTAGGCTATTAAACTGATGTATGGTACAAGCTCAATTTAACCTTTGCTAGAACTGATGTTAGATTGTACCTATGAGTTAGTTTTATTGGGTACTCTCTTTTTACTAATTAAGATAGGTTGCTTCTGTTTATTTAATTTGTCTTGGTTCTATCTTAAACTTCTAGATCAGCAATATATGAAGATAAGCAATAGGTTTGTTTGCAAAGATCAACAGTATACGATACTTGTAATAAAGATTAACTGTTGCTTTCTATTTATGCAACAGGTTTTGCTACTGCCATAGATTATACTTATACACAAAAAGAGAATGATAATCTAAACCTGAAAATCAAAAGTAAAACTTCTTTAAAAAAGTTGCTCCAACTTCCGCTACTTGTACTTTGTGCCTATATAAGATCAATTGAGGAAAAAAAATTAAAAACTTAATGACAAATGTTGAAAATAAATTGGGGAATATCGAGGCAAGTAGTACTGTTATGAATTGGGGAATATCAAAGGTTGCAAGTATATCACTGGGCAAATAGTACCATTATTAATATCAGTCACAAATATATTGGTACTGTCACACCCCGAACCAAATCCGTTCCAGGGAGGACAACCCCCGCCACGTGTACACATTAGTTGTGCACACGAAAGGCTAAGTACAGTTATATCATCACAAGCAATCACAAAAAATAAATGTCACATAACCAAAATGATAAGTTGGTTTGTTCATACAAAACATAGCTGAAAGAATATTTACACAAATTTACAGATCAAAATTGTTCAGCCAGAGATGTAAACAAAATACATAAAGAGGTAAGTGACTAGTCCAGCTAGGTTTGATCTTCAGATAAAACACCGTCTTCACAATCTATCAAACCTGAACCTGCTCCACAAATAACATGTGGGCTGAGTACGCGAATACTCAGTGCAATAACAGGGTAACCAAAGATTCTGGTTAAACTAAAGTTAGAACTAAACCATACTTAAACACTTTTAAAATCCTATAATGCAAAGGCTAAGTGTAATTTAAGTGTAATCATGATGCTATACCAAACATGTCATGCCAAAAAAAATATCAGAGTTTCTGGAGAAACGGACATTAATATACAAAACTCAATATTATAATAGTAATACGAGAATCAAGCACCCTCACTCAGTAGTCAAATATCAGTGTAACAGAATCCAAAATCAGTCTCACATAAACCATAAAGTCATGGGTTCTGCCTAGATTAACCAGAGTCCCGCAAGAAGTCTTGATGAGCCCCGAAGGCCAGCTCCAACCCTGCACCCCCGTCGAGGTGTAGGCAGCGAGTCGCGGTACCGTGCTCCTGAAGAGGGAGATCGAGAGGAAGTCTATACTGGCGAGCAACCCCAAAGAATCTGATAGATACAAGTGGGAATACGTACAAATCCTAACAATAATAAATAACTACTAAGTGACCGCATAACCGTCTATAAGTCGGTCTGCAGAGTGATAATCGGAGACGTGTTGCTCATGATCAGAGAATCGTCCTGAACTCACCGGCATTCAGCTTGGGTGCAGCTCCTGACCGCGAGCAAAGCGTTCCTATTTCACTCGGTCTCACTATCCTGATCCATACCAAATGCAAGTGTTGATTTAAGCACTTTTTAGTTAATTACACACTTTATTATAGATGCATAACCTATTAATGCAACTAATCTTTTGATAATGCTCTTAACTGTTTACTTAATGTTATTTTCATGTCATGCACACATAAAATTAAAGATCTAATCCTTAGCTATAGTTTAAAGAGAATCTAAAGTTTCCACACACCTGAAAAGTCGGGTGTAGAACTGCTACTCAGCTGGAGGGTCAGTAAAGTCCTGCTCAGCAACACCACCCTCAAAGTCAGCAAATCCGTCCTCTGCAAAGTCTGAGTAGCCCTGCTGGTCACCTGACCAAACACATAAGACTAGACTTTAGAAAACAAAGTCTAAGAAACGCTCACTAACGTTCTCTAACTAACCCTCAATTGGAAATTGAATCTATTTTATTAAGTGAGTTGCATTTGAGATTTTTCTGAAAAGGAATTCTGTTTTAAAATATATTATTTTATTTAGATAAGTATTTTATAAAAATTTGACAAAATTTCCTTTAAAAGTGACTGTGAAGGAAGACGTTTTTATACGAGTTCCTACAGTCCATTCTATACGTTGAATTGTTATAAGTATAATTAGGTGTTTTAGTTTAGTAATATTATTAATAGTGTTTTGCTCAAGTATGAAATTCTTTTATTTATTTTTATAACTAATTTCTCTCAAATGGATTTTAGTAATTTAAAATGTCTTGATATTTTTATCTTTTTAGTTACGTCATTTTAAGGGTGATAAATATTAGTTATAACAGTGAATAAAATTATTATTAACTAACATTAATATAGTCCTCAATTAGTTTTGTCATAATGATATCAAGAATATTAAGATTGTTATTTTCACATGTTGGTGTTTTAGTGTGTATGGGATCATACGCATTTGAATGACTGTACTGATGGTAATCATCTCCCATCTTTAAGTTTACGTTTTAATCCATTTTAATTAAACACAATTTAATTTTATAATTAATCCCATTTTAAGTTGATCATTTATTTTAATTACTTTATTTATTTAAGTGTTAATCCAGATTTTATTATGGACCTGGTCCAGTCCCATTTTAAATTTAAAGTCCAATTGAATAAACTTAACAATTCAGTTCGGCCCAAAACAGAGCCCACACAAACAGCCCAAATAGGCCGAACAGGCCAGAGGATTATTCACGGCCCAAAGAAGTAACGGCCCAGGTGGAAATAAGGGGCCCACCTGTCGGGTATAAACCCAGCGGGTTAATGGGTTTCGGTGGTCAAATCCGAACCCAAAATTCAAAGTCCAGATCCGTTAATTTTTACAGATCCGACCCGCTAGCCATCACATTTCACATATATATCCACAGAAATATTTTATTTACTTTAAAATTTCATTTAAGTCATTAATAACAGTTTTATTTACGAACTAGTCCAAAATCAGTTCAAAGATTTTTATAGTATAGTCCCTGACACCAAAATTATCACAAACGAGTCCCTGGACTCGTACCAGAATACAAACAGAGATACATATGGCTGGTACCAAGCCTGTACCAGCTTGATAACCAAGCCGAGAGCATCAAACAACACAGATAAACTCAAATAGAGGCATATTCTACTTAACATTTCAATTGCAAGCCTCAGATAAGCAACTCAAGCACAGAACAGTTCAACTATCTCAATCACAATTCAATTTAGCCGCAATGGCATGTAACAAACACATATCAAAGCTCAACATAAAGCAAGCAAAGCTCACACGAGCCAGCAACAAGTGTCAACACAGATCAAAGGCTATGCACGATTTGAAAGCAAGTCATTCAATCCAGAGTTCAAACAAAGCAGTTCACAGTTCAATCGACTCAATTCCAGTGCATGCCTTATCAATCAAACACAACACAATAGAGAAAGAGAGAGAGGGGAAGTAATCAAACCGAGATGGCAAGTAAAAAGGAAGAAAGGAGGAAGAGTGGTGCTCAGCCTGCTGCCGCCTGAGTCACCTTGTCTCCGATCAGCCACCACTGCTGGCTTCGTCGCCACTGCCAGTTACAGTCGCCACCAGAACAAGAAGAGAGAAAGTGGAGTGAGTGGGTATGAGGCATTAGGTGGGGCTAGGGTTTCGGAAAGAGGGAAGAGAGGAGGTGTGAGGTCTGGTGTTGTGGGTTTGAACGAGAGGAAGAGGAGATGGGTTAGGCCTTAGGCGATCAGAGAGGGAAGTGTGGGAGGTGAGGTCACAGCGCGAGAGTGACGGAGAGGGGTGAGGTTACGGTTGCGAAAGAGAAGAGAAGAGAAGAGAAGAGAGGAGTTTCGGTGAGGATGAGTGCGAGTGGGAGAGACGAAAATCTCGAGGGAGAGTTTAAGAAGAGAAGAGGAGAAGAAGATAAGACGGTGGACACCAAAGGAAATTGAAATGAAAACTATACTGTCTGACAAAATCCAAGGAGTTGATTGGATATCAAGAACGGCAAAGATCCAATGACTAAGAAAAATTCAGATTTTAGAAATTCAAATCGAACGATTCAGAAATACAGAAAATTGACTACTAATTTAATTGATCAGTGGACTACAGTTTTTAAATTAAGTTTTAATCTATATAAATTTTGTGAACTTGATATCAAATTATTGGTTAATTTTATTTATTTGTTTGCTTGAAATTTAGTAAATATTATTATCTAAATTTCAATTTTTGACTGTCTTATATTATAATTTTTGAAAATTTTCTATGAATTTTAAGTCAGTCATTCCTTTTTATCAATTCCATTTAGTTTAGAAATTATCTATCAATTTTAAAGTTAAATTTCATTTTACAATTTTACGGTTTTCACAGGTACTATGCTAAAAAAAAATTGGGGTATGTAGATCAGGGACGGAGTCAGAAAATTTTGAATGGGGGTTCACCTGGACGAAGCAGAAAAATT
Organism: Rhynchospora pubera; assembly: GCA_028095005.1. Classification (NCBI taxonomy): domain Eukaryota; kingdom Viridiplantae; phylum Streptophyta; class Magnoliopsida; order Poales; family Cyperaceae; genus Rhynchospora; species Rhynchospora pubera. The sequence continues at coordinate 45,030,998 of CM051462.1, forward strand.
TGAAAAAAAATTTCAATAAATTAATAATATTTAAATAAAAATATTATTTTTATATAAGAATTTTTTATTTTCCACATTTGTCATAAAAAAAATATGATACAACCTACAAATTGGATATGTTTCAAACTTGAATTTGACTCAAATTCAAGCTTTAAAAAACTCCGTTTTTTCCGTTTTATCACTGTTTTATCTTGATTTTTCTTCACACTGCACAACCGTTATATCATTGTTTTATCCGTTTTTTCACTGATAAACACTAAATCACCACCCAACCGCTAAACCACACAAATCACATTTTAAAACCATGCTTAAATTAGAATTTCAGTATGTCATAAATTAACTAGAAAATAAAAGAATTGATTTGATAAATAAAAAGGGTAAATTTTGAGGAGCAATACCTTTTATTTTTTTATTAGTATTAATATTTGTTAGCACTATTTTATTTATATAATTGTTTTTCTTCTTTTTTTCAATTTTTTCTTATTTGTTTTCTATTCCATCGTAGTTGTTTGGCTAGGCTGCTTATGAGGTCCATCATAGTTATGTTCGGCCTATATTTTGGATCTATTTAATTAATTGAAAGGCCCACAAACAAGAACTAAAAAAAATTAACTACATTTCTCTTTTCGGTTTATAAAAATGATCTTTTTGTATGACAATAATTCTTTACAAATAAAAATTGTTAATCAATCCAAAAAGACCTCACAAAAAAAAAAATAGAATACAAAAATTTTATGGGGTTCACCAATGAAAAATCATCTAAATATTTATGGGGTTCAATTATAGAGTACTTATAACAAATTTACATTTTATAACTATAAATATTCATATGTAGTAATATTATTTCAAAAAAAAAGAGTTGACATTAACACCCGTTTGTTACACCTAGATCCGTTAGTGATGTAGATGTTTCATCGTGATGCGATATTCTAGAAAAGAGTGAATTTGTTCGAGAGATGGGCTAAAATCAGTCACGATTGACGGATGAGACCGTCAGCTACGATCAAATTTTAACAGTCGATCTGAATCGTTCAATGTGTTCTCCATATTGAAATCTCATTGGAGATAAAATTTTATATTTTTTTTCTGAAATTTTTTAGTATCTGTTTAGTATTTTACAAAATTCTTAATCTAAACAATTATGGATCCTTGAATAACTATGATTTTTAAAAATATAAAAAAAAGTAAATAAAAATCAGAAAAATATAAATTTTGGTTTCTAATGAGATTTTAATATGAAGAACACATTGAACAGTTCAAATTAGCTATTAGAATCTCAAAAGTTGAGATATAATCGCAGCTGACGGGTCCATCCGTTAGTCGCAGCTGATTTTTGCCCATCTCTTTGTTTGATCTCAATAAAATTTGGGACAAAGGCAAAGAGGAGAGGAGTCTGCTAAGGAAGAGATGAGAGCATCCACGTGTATATGTTTGTAAAACATAGCCTACAGGCTTTTTCGTTTAAAAAAAAAATATATGTTTGTAAAACATACAGGCCAATGTTCATCTCAACGTCAAAAACTCATTTTAACAGTTAATTCTATCAACATTAAATTACCAAGCGCGTTGTATATTATGAGGAGGGAGTTTCTTTCCGCACGGTTAAAATTAGCAAAACACGCTAAAAAGTAGCTAAATGACAGAAATACCCTCGTTGGTCCGTCTTAGGGCCTGCTCCAGAAGGGTTTAACGGGAGCTAAGGAAAGGGAGAGGAACTGAGATACCCTGCTCCCATCGCTATTGCTGGTTGAACCGATGGAAACTCAACTAAACTACAGTTTCTGAATAGCCAATTTACGGAGAAGACTGGTTACCCCCAAAATCGGGGTGTAACGAAGAAGCACGCGACAACCAAGCTTTTCTGACGAAATTGTCCCTCCGATTTTCTTTCTCTGGCAGCGGACCCCACCAAATTCATCGTTCCCTCCCAAAAATTGATGAACTGTTGACATTCGCTCCCAAAAATTCATCGTTTCCTTTGTGCGCAGATTGTTTTCCTTCTGTGTGGCAGGTCTGACATGTCCTTTTCAATCTCCTTCTTTGTTGCTCATCAAAAAAATAAGCTACAGATTATTTTTCTTTTTTGTGCGCAGGTCTGCCATTTCCTTTTCTACCTCCTTCTTTGTTACTCATCAAAAGAAGGAAGCTACAGTGTACAGATTGTTTTCTAATTTGTGAGCTCCTCACATTTCCTTTTCAAGGTATTGAATTTTCTATAAGAATTTCTTCTCCTATTATCAATATTCTATTTCCATTTTAGCTTGTTCTTTTCTATATTCATTTGCCTTTTTATTTGGTTATTTTGTTCACCTTCGTGGCTTCCTGACTAGACACAGAGAATATTATAGATGTCAATATTACCTTCGTTTAGATTTTAGGCTTTAGACTTTACTGGTTTAGATTTTACTTTTGGATTTAATTACCCATATATGCGTATATAGGCAGAAAGGATTTTACTTTTCATGCACCATTTTGGAAGAAAGATCAAGTGAAAATAGTTATGTACCAGTACTGGTACGATTCATGTACCGGTTCATGAACACCACTGTGTTGCATTTGTATGCTGACATAACATGTTTTTATGTGAGGAAGATTGAACAAAAGGGCAAAATTGTCTTTCTGCATATTAAATACAAGGTTACAGTTGTTAACTTGTATGCATGCTTTGTAAATATGGAGCAAGGAACTACAAATCATCTTCATTTAAGATGTACTCCCTTCATCTTCCTTCCCTTTCCATACCATTCCTTAGCTTCGGTTAAACTCTTCTGGAGCAGGCCCTTACGGGAGCTGAAGCGTGAAGCGCACTTAAGCAATTCCACCTCTCCTTCTCTCCTTGAGCAATTGCCCGTCTCTCCCTGTGATTCAAGCTCTCTCTTTCACATTGTCTCAATACTCTCAACCCAGGTTGTGTTTTTTGGTCCACGATGCTCTTATTTAAGAGAGATCTTTTAGAAAAGCAAATTACAATTGTACTAAATGTTAATTTAATCCAACAAATTGGCGAGACTGAGCCAATGTCCTTGCTAGAGAGGTTGAGACTTGAGACTTGAGACCAATTGTGGGTCTTGAAGAGAGGACCGTGAGCCAAAACGGAGGGAGGAGAGTCAAAGAGACGGGTTCGAATTAGCTGGGAAGAGAGTATTGCACGCTTCGAAGCCAAGAGGGTATTTCTGTCATTTTTGAGGCGTGTAGAAAACAACGTCTTTATGAGGAGAGTTCTGGTCCCCACAATTTGAATGTCCCCAAATGTTCCAAAACATACATTTTGATTATTTTTACAAAATATAAAATTCAAATTTCTAATCCAAACCGTTAATTTTATTCAATATAACTAGCGATGCATTTTCATATAAATTTTATAAATTTTGAAATTTATTTGATACTTGATTAAGAGATTAAATATTGATTGAATCTAGTTAAATATGATAGATTAATTCTAATCTGTTCATATTTTAGTCTCTTGATCAAGTATTAAATAAATTTCAAAATTTATAAAATTTATATGAAAATGCATCGCTCGTTATATCAAATAAGATCAACAGTTTGAATTAGAAGTTTATATTTTATATTTTTAAAAAATAACTAAAAAATGAGTTTTGGAACATTTGGGACATTCAAATTGTGAGCACTAGAACCATCCTCGTATATTATATATACTTTACTGATAGTTTTTCTTCTCTATTTTTTTTTTTAAAAATTATGTCAATGTGGGATATGTTGGGCACAATTGAAATTTCTAATGATCAGTCTACAAAATTTGGAAATTTACAAACCAAACTGAAAAACAGTGATATATATATTTTAAATTCAAGGACCGTTTGTGTAACATATGGTTAAGTATCCAAATAGTACAACTGTGTACAACAAGTACCGAAGGGATGGAAACCGTAGTGGAGCCGTTGGGAACGATAGAGCGACTGGATGGTATTTGATTCTTCATTCTAGGGAAGCGGATTCTATGATAGATTATAATGGTGAAAAATTGACGCTGATATTTGGAATTTTTGAGACAGCTTTCGTTTACATCTCGAGTTTCTTTAGCTATTGACCGTAGAATTAAAACGGGGCCGATAAGAATCATTTCCGATTCTTATAATTTCTATTATTCTCAAAATACGTTTTCAATTTTTAGAAAACGCGTCACAAAGGAGAAGGAGGCAGCGACACAGAGAGAAAGAGAACATGTCACATAGGAGAGGGAGGCAGCGGCACAGAAGGAAGGAAACGACACAGAGGGAATGACAGAAAACATAGGTGTTAACTAGAACAGTTATATATATTAACTAGAACTATTAGATATAACTGTTCTAGTTAATATATATAACTGTTCTAGTTAAAATCGTAATTATTCTAGTTATATTATATATATTAACTAGAACATTTATATATATAAATAGAACAATTATATCTAACTGTTTTAGTTAGTATATATAACTGTTATAGTTAAATATATAACTATAACAGTCTCTTTCCTCCCCTCTCCCTTCCCCTCCCCATGCCTCTGATTCAGTCTCTTTCCTCCCCTCCCCCTCCCCATGCCTCTGATTCGCTCTCTGAACTCTCCCTCTATCCCTCTCTGCTATTATACTCCTCTCTTCCGTCATCCCATCATCCTCTTTCTTTTTTAGAAAACGCGTTTTCTAAAAATAGAAGGGGATGATGGGATGACGAAAGAGAGGAGGATGACGGAAAGTAACTCCGGAATGAAAACTATAAAACAATTTGGGTTTCTTACCTGAGTACCAATTCTTTCCGATGTGTAAAGCAACCCGTGTGCTGAATTGAGTTTCAACGCTTTCCTTAGGAACCAGCTACATATTACTCCATAGAAGTATTAATATACACAATCTCAGTTTCATTTGCAACCCAGTAGCTAAATTATTGTTTTCCAAAATGATATGGTACGATCATGCTGGCATGACAAGCACGCGTATTAGCATGACACAACACGACACGAGTACGGAATTGGCACGGCACAATCATGTTATCGTATCGTGTTAGAAGTTTTGAAATTTTGACACGATTTGAAATGATACGATTAGACACGCAACACTACACGAACACGAATTGACACAACACATCAACACAATTTTAATTATAAAGGTTGATTATTTAAACAAAATTAATAATTTAAATCCAATTTATAATACTACATCATATTATTTACCATCATTTGACTCATTTTGTTCTTATCTAATTATTATTTTTTATAAAAAGTAGTAATAGAAAGTTTAAACTTAATCAAATAATAAATTATTACAGTTTAGTAAAATTTTTTTCCTTTACTTCTAATTTTTTTATATATTTATTTTAAAAATAATAAAATAATTCGATACGACTAACACGACGTGCCAACACGACACGAGACTCTAATATGTTTGTGTTTGACACGACACACACGATGAGAGAACTCTAAGCTAAACTGTTCAGTGTTGACTGCTGTTCATATTTGATGGGTTTCTTTTTCAGGGCCAACATTTGATGGTTTTCATTTGGGACGAATATTAAGGGTCCAATTAGATGAGTACTATTAAGACAATAGCATTGATAATTGACAAGGATCACAAGAGAGAACCATATTCTCTATTCCACCTATTTTTGTTCCGGCCGGGCATCTCTTTTTTATCTGCATCTACCCTTTATTTTCTGTTTTGAGGGTCATTTAGACTCATTTGCCATTCTTAAATGGGATGTCAAGAGGTGTTTGGCTGTGAATAATTACAGGTCATTTGTTTTTGAGTCCCGCTACACACATATTTATAAATAAAAAGACTCCCACAAATAAAGTAAATAGGGTTTAACTCATTTATTGATTCCTAGCTCAATCAAATTTTGTTTTAAAAACTTTGTATGTATATATTTGAAGCAAAAAAAGTTTATATTAAAAAGTAGAATTAAATATCAGAATAAAAACGATAGATGTGATCCATGGACCATGGGGCTTCGTCTATGCACACATTATAAATTATGACAATTCGATATTAATTTTGTTGGTATCGAAGTTAAAAAAAAAAATCAAATGATGTTGATCTGGACGTTGATTTGAAGCGCAAGATTCTCATCAAATTCAAATTTAAATACCATTATTTGTGTGTACATAGGAGATGATGATATAGATCGCATCTAATGAACCTATTTTGTTATTGGAGTAGAAACGATTAAAACACCGAAAAATAGATATTTGAACTCCTAGATTATTAGGATCATATATAACTTCATACAGTTCAAATTTTTGTAAGCCTAACTTATAATTCCGTAATTTTAACCTTGTTTGCTAGTTAGGCAAACATTATCGCTTTCTATTCCAACAGAGTTTAGGCTAGTATTAATTAGCATAATAACTTCATCGAAGATTGAAAAAGCTCCAGTGTTCTGGGAAAAAAAAATAGAAGAGTGGATGGCTAAAAATCTTGCAAACATTTTATTTCTCAAATAGTTCATTTTTTTTTTCATTAGTCCAAGCCCCTCTGAAATAAGAAAGCTTTTTTGGCTCCGTTTGGATGCGTTGAGAATAAGGTAGAAAGAATGAAGAAGGGAAGAAATTTATTGGGAAGGGATAAATTTATTGGGAAGTGTGTAACTTTTGTGAAGAGTTTGGATGGTTAGAAATAAATTTATCGGTAAAAAGTGATTATTTCTTATTCCTTATTCCGGGAAGAAGCCATCCAAACGGAGCCACGTTATTGATCAAGTCTCAGACCAGTGACATAAGAAAAGCCTTTTCTATTTCTCTATCCACGTCTTATTTTGTTGTCATTATTTTCTGACTAGAATAGGGAACTTATTCCAATATTTTCCACTAGACAAGCTCGGCCGAGCAACTACGTACTCAAAGAAATAGGAATATTTGATTCCTGATTATGCCGTGTGGTATTTGGCCATAAAAAAAATCGTTCTTGTTCACGTAAAAAAAAATTCCGCAGAAAGGAAATAAATTAAACAGTTCAATATAGTTGAAAGCTCGTTCAACAAGCTCGTTCAGCATGAAATGGAAAGCGATCAAAGATCAAAGAGTGGAGTAGATTTTTTTTTTTTTTCCTTCTTCATGAGCTTCTGGTTCTGGAAAGTTCTGCTCTTGTTGGGTCCTAGGAATTGGAAACTTTTCGGATGCTAATTGACTAAGTCAACTCACTTGGGCTCGATCCCGTTAGCCAGTCAGCCTCTGGTTAAATCCATGGAGCCGTAAGTAAGAACATACACGTTATATTATTTTTTTAAGATAAATCGATGGTTCAAATCTTTCAATTTATTTTTAAATTAAATGTCTATAAAGACCTTCCAATCGGGTTTCAAATTTATGACCTCTCATTTGAGATACATTGATCTTTGCCATTAGACCAAAAGTTGATTCTCCATGCACGTTATATTATGACGATGCTATATTTATTTATTTATATTTAAGTTTTGTTTCTGATGTGAATGCATTTTCTTAGAAAAAAAAATAAAATCAACGATTATCCCATTTCTTATTTATAACTTAGAATTTGAAAAATTATAAAAAGCAGTAGTTTAAATCTAGACAGAACGTCAACTGTAAAGGTGTTATCACCCCTCTTTGAAAACTTCGTAACATTTCAAAATGCTAGATATATATAAGCATCTGTTGTAGTTAAGTGTACAATAATTTTTTTTCCCAACTTTTCAACTCGAGTAAAAAATATGTATGTATACTTAGAAAAACATTACGAGTGCTTTATTTTTTTAGATAATAATATAATAAGAACCAAATTATTGTTATATTTACTGTAAATGTTTTAAAGGAAATGGTGATAATATTACGCGTGTTTTTAGGATTTATTATTTGAAGTGTTATAGATTGAGAAGAATATGCAAAGAAGACCTTAATTTCATAAATTTGCGAGGAACGTATAATTATCATGAAAGAACGAAACAACCAGTCAATCATACCAATTTCATTAGTTAAAAATATATATATATATATATATATATATAAATGTCAAGGACAAAAATATACACAACCACAGGATACTTTAAATTATTTGAACAGAGTTTTCTTATTTAGTCCATTATAGCTTATTTAAATGAAGTGTGCGTATAAAAGAGAACCGTAGATAATCATTTTTAACTTCGGAAAAGGAATGTTTTTGGTACCTGATCTTTTTTGTTTTTTCTTCTATCCATCGTCATTCGTCCAGCTATTCTTTTCATTTATTCATTTAGGCTCCGTTTGGATCGCTAAGGAATATGAAGAATAATAAGAATAATATTGAAAAGTGTGTAACTTCGTGAAGAATTTGAATGGTTAGAAATAAATTTACGTCTAAAAAGAGACTATTCTCTTATTCCTAGACGTATCCAAACGGAACCTATGATCATATCCAATAGATAAATATGATGAAGTCAATCAGAGGACATAAGCTTTAATAAGGAGCTAAATGGATATACTTTTTTCGTTCCACGTCCAGAAGTCCTATTCCTTCATTAACTATATATGAATGAAATAATTTTTTATTTCTTTTATTTATTTATTTACATTGAATTACGTAATTTCACAGAAATTATAAAAAATTTCCGAATATATATCTTTTATATAATAATTAATAAATAATCATAATATTTAAATTCAATATTTGAAGGTGAAACAATAAGATAATAACCTAGTAAAATTATAATAATTATTCCAACATGAATACCGAATGATAGCATCTCTTATGTCAACTGTACAAAGCAATAAACAAACCAAACACGCGACGAATTGGACAAATCCCTTATTCGTGGTCTTATTTTTTTTCTTGGTTTTATGAGAACTAGGAATGAACTAGCTTTTTTATTCGAATACCGTGTTCGTCCCTTGTTCGCACGGCACACCATTCCTTATTAACACCCCACAATGGAATCCGCTCCCGCGCGGAACCGTCCAGCGCAGTTTTCGAACTGTCCGATCTAATCTGGATGATTCGGATCTGTCGATCTGGTTATATATACGGGACTCCCTTTGCCATTGAGATTAAATCATACGGCTGTGATCTGGACGCTAAACGGTCCCGCGCGGGACTAGATTCCATTTGCCCACAATGACTCCGCAGACAATCCGTTCAAAGTAGAAGGGTTTTAGTCCTTCAATTTTTTTCCCCCTCGTGAGGAGAACGAGTTTGGTGGAGCTTTAAAATAAGAAAGGATCGTTGGTCTATAAATACCGAGGCACACAAGTGTTAGTCCCTCATATTTTGCACATGACACATCCACTCCGTGTCATATCTCTCACACGAAGAAGCACACAGTATCTCCATCTCTCTCTCTCCTTTCCTTCCTTTTCCTCTATTGTATGGCAGCGAACTCAAAGGGGCGAGCAATCGCTGGCATCGTCGGTAAGCGATTTGTGAACCTGACCTTCTCTCCCGCTCGGGCCACGCTGCTCTCTGCTTCAAGGTACCACCTCTGTCTGCACTTTCTGTTTTCTTCCGGTACTGTCGATCAAGAGTATGTATATCCCCAACTCATTTATTTGTAATTAAAAAATGGTTGTTAGAGATTTGGAATATTGAAAATTTTTAATAAAGATGAGCGTAAATGAGAGATTTAATATCCGTTTTGGTGTGTTTTATAAGTTTGCCTGTTTTGTATTTATAAATTTTCATATTTCCTTCAAAAAAAAAAAAAAGCTTTATGCACATATCCTAGTTTTAGATTTCTAGTCTTGCAGATGTTAGAGAAATCGATTTAGTCTGAACTCTTATCTACGGGAATATAAATTAGAACATCTGCTATATATGATCAACTTTTCTTTCTCAGTGTGGTGGTTTGGTGGATTCAACGTGTTGTTTAAAGAGTGCAAATGGGAATTGAAATTGATGTAAAGTGCATCCAGTAGCAGTAACACTTTCTGTTCAAGTGGGCCACCGAAGCCGTACTTCCATTTTCCCTTTGTCCCCTCAGCCGTTCGATCAACGTTCCATGATTCTCTTTTCTTTTCTTTTCTTTTCTTTCCTTTTTCTGCTTTTGGTTTTTTTTTTGAAGGTCAGCCGGCGAAAAGCCGACGACGGAAATTTTATTAAAATCAAGAAAAAATTACATCAAGAGATGGAAAAAAAAAGAAAAAATATTCTAACTCTGCCCCCTACCAAGTCTATGCTACTTAGATATTTATGCTGTTGGTAAGATCCATTGTATTATCCTAGATTCAATATCTAAGATGAGTTGGTCAATGGACATTGGCCGGTTCTCAAAAATAAGGGCACATCGACACTTCCAAATAGACCAGCAAGTAGCCGCCCAAAGAGTAGACCAAGTCTCACTTGTGTTGGAGGCAATCCTTTTGGTTTTAAGAAGGATATTAGACGATTCGCTTGCTTACGAAGCTGATGCCCTGATCGAGCTTTTTTTAACTTTCTAGGTATACCGGATCACTGCCACATTTACTAGTCTTTCACTCTTTTGTCTAATTGTAATTGTTTTGGAAGGAGTATTTTGGTCTTTTTATGAGATGACGTGCACAATAGCGTACCTTCGAACAGTAAACAGCATTGTGACACCTGTACCGCGGGAATTACTTCCTACACTTCTCTAGTTTGGAGATCCACTCCTCTTTGACCAAAATGCCCCTCCCATTCTAAATGGAGTGTGGATTGAGAGCCGTAAATTGAAAGAACACGAGGGATATTTTCGTGCACAAAGGAGTGGATCTCCAAATTGAGGCCGTGCATGAAGCAATGCCCCTGTACCGCTAGCCGGTTTCAATTTTATTTTATTTTTTGCTATATTCATCCTTACCGTACATTTAACTTGAAAAATTTTTAACTCTCGGGCCTAAATCTGTCTAACTATTTGGGCTAAATTTACACCCAAAAAAGAAAAGTGAGAGATATTTATGTTACAGACTTACAGATCAGAGAAAACAGGAATGTGCATTCTATAGTTTTTGAAAATTAATTATCAGGATATTTAAAGGTATGAATTTCTTGGGGGCAGTTATCTAGCCTTTCGAATGAAAATTTTAGAATTACTTGAAACCATTTACTACTTATGAAGGTCAGTGATGTGGGAAAGAACTAGGGAAAAAATCTAGTTACAACTGAAATTGGGGATGAATAAATTAAAATAAAAGCATACTTATTCACTCCGTTTCTCCATACCACCTTTGAAAACCGAGACCCTTTTTGTACCCTCCTTCCCCTTACCTTTAGAAATCTTAAATGCCTCCACTTAATTGCAATGTAAAAATAAAAGGAAAAAATATGGCCAAAACTATAAGCTCTGCATGCTATTGTAGCCATTGATGCAACAAATGGTACTAACATAGTACCATGGCGATAAACTTATTTTCAAAATCTATTTTGTTATCGAAATTAGTTCCAAACTCTTGTATTAGACTTGGGCGTTAATTGCACAATTAGTCCTTAGGTAATTTGATTTTGCCTATGTCAATTTCCATTGCCCAAGCAACAAAACTAGGAGGGCAAAGTGGAAATTATAGGAAAGATATGGTACTAGTCTCAACTGCACCAAAATTAGCACCACCATCCGCATGGAATTTAATTCAAAAAAATCACCAACTTGAAGTTTTATCCTCAATTAGGTACTTCTGGAAGCTATGACAATTGCCATTTTGAAGTTGTTAAATTATAACTAACTTGAAACACACAGGAGACATGTTCATGCTTCATCCTATGACAAAAACATAGAGGATCACGTCAGGCCGACTGTAGTCCCGAATTATGTGATCAACACGAATTCAGACAAGTATTGGGGTCCACATCCCAAGACCGGTGTGTTTGGCCCTGCTGTCAGTGGTGGAACAACTGATCAGTGCCAGTCAACAAACAGTACCAGTTCAGTGCTTGACCAGAAGGTGTGGTTCCGCTTCTCAGAGGATTCAATATAAAAACTTAATTAACCTGAGATTGAAACTGGGAACCTGTTCCTTTCTTATCATTCCTTTTATCAGTTCCCAAGTATTAATTCACACTTTGTATACTATTAATAATAGTGGTACAATAAATCAGCGATGTGTGGCCATGCAATTGGTGATGTATGTAAAGGTGAATTAAAGTATTGTAATGCGATGAATAACACTACCGCCTTGCGGCGATGCCTGTTTATATGGAGAAATTTATGGCTTCATTTTCTAATCCGATTATGTTTGTTTTATATGAATATAATTTTATCCTTTACTTTTTTGCATTGGTCTCGAGTTGTTTATACTTAGTTTTTACCGTCAGAAAGTAAATATGTTGGCTTTAAGTGATGTGAACAAGTCATGTGGTTCTAAATTTCATTTTATTGTCACTTTTTTCCAACTAACTACGATTGCAAGACATTGGTCGGTGGTTGTTCTTATTAACCATTATATAACTGATTCAGGACTGTTTGGACTATTAAATCTTTGAAAATTATGATTTCTGCAGACAGTACTCTATCCTTTTATGTAATATAAAAATGATCTGTTTTTCTCTGTTAACAAAGCTGTTTAGATATCTTGTAAAGTGGCAAACAGTTAGGATATAGCTAAAATGGATAGAAGAGGATTGCAATTAAAAATAGCACGCTTGGGCTGTAGGGTGTTGTTAGAAGAGTTCTCCTTTTTCTGAATTTCAAGAGATAAGGTGATCCAAATTAGGAATCTAATCTTAGAGGGCAGAACTATCGATAAATTCTCTTGATTGTTTGTGGGCCACCAATAATGTGATCCCATGTAGAAAATGGCATTGTGAAAAGAAACCAGACTATTTGTAAACTGCTATCAAAGGATAATGCGAAACAGTATTTGTCATTTTAGGTTGAAAGGGAAAAAAAGGAAACAAGTAAAATGGAACTAATAAGAAGTGTCTGCAATGTGTATAGGATTTTTTTCCCTCCCTTCATGTTGTTTTAGTTTTTAAGTCGAGAGTCGAGACAATAAAAATTGCAAATTAGAGGAATTTCTTTTTTGAGACTCAGCCAGGTCCCAAATATTATTGGCCCAATATGTAAAGAATCAAGGCATAATTTCTAATCAGAAAACGCTCAGCCCAGAAATATGTTGTTGCCTTTGTAAAAACACTGATAACACACATACACCTGCTCAGACAAACACATGAATGAATACAATATGTTGTTTCTACTAATATCCAGAATCCAACGAACAATAATAAATCTCTAGGGAGGAACCATGATGTCATGGCCCAAAGCTCAAAGATAAGACTCAAAAACGACATACTAGGCAAGCCAGACCACTTGCTTATTCTATTCTATTATAATAATCACCTCCAATCGACGAATCAGACTAGAAGATTTTCATCCAATTTCCCTAATGGCAACCTCTTTCCTTCTTCAACGACCTAACAAATGTCAACAAAGAACAAAAAGATAATTTAATCAGCTATCAAATGAAACTTTTTTAAACCAACCAACCAGGGTAGAGACTTTTTCATGTTTTTCTACAAATGAAGGTGCTGCCTTTGCAAAATTAAACATGGTCATTGTATTACCTAGTGGTAGACATAAATGCTAAAAAAAATTTGAGGTGTTTACCTTTGCAGAGTTCACTTCAATCAGCTTGTTCTTGTACAAGGACTTAAGTTTCCTTAAGCTCATAGAATTCAAATCCTTTGTACCCTTATCTGCATTTTCATTCTGCACCAATTCAGACACTTCACCCACAACCTTATCTTTCTCTTCTTTTTGGCCTGCACAAGCATCAATCTTCTTAGCGCTATCATTAATTGAAGCTCTGGCAAAGCGCCTAACAACTGAGTCCAGCATTTTCTCAACTCCCAGGTCAGTTGGTGCTCTGACAGGAGATAAGAAGCACAAATCAGATGAAGCAACTTGTGCGTCAAAGGTGATGATGTCATGAGGGGGTTCTGAATTGTTTTCAGTTATGGTCATCATGCATGTCTCAGTGGGGGGCTCAAGTGTGAAGTCACAAAGGGATGCATCTTGGACATCTGAATTGTTTTCTGATATGACCTCTGATACAAGTCCCAAAATTGGCGAATCAGCAAGAGTGGTCTGATTTACTTCGCTCTCCTCTTCTGGAGCTACTGAAAATGGAAAATCAAATGATGCCATGCTAGGCAAAAAAATGAATAACAAATAAGAACGGATGGAATATTATTATTTTTATTTGGTACCTTGTCCTTCATCTAAGATTGACGCTACATTGATGTCAGATCCAACTTCAGAAACTTCTTCCACTGATTTCTCGACAGACACATTTTCACCGTTGAGTTCATCACCTTGCTCCTCAGATCCAACTTCAGAAACTTCTTCCACTGATTTCTCGACAGATACATTTTCACCGTTGAGTTCATCACCTTGCTCCTTAGATCCAACTTCAGAAACTTCTTCCACTGATTTCTCGACAGTTACATTTTCATTGTTGAGTTCATCACCTTGCTCCTCAGATGCATTACTATTCAGTATTGCCTCCACAGCTTCTTCAGTTTTCCCAGCAGGAATTTCTGAATTGAAAAACAAAAGACTATTAAAAAATTGACTAGAAAATCATACATCAAAATGTGGTTCATTTATGGAAATTTACATATGAGCTGAAAGAGTCAATTCACAGCCTTTCTAATTCACAGTTAACTCCACTTACAGAAGAAACAAAAAAATATAATTGTGGAGGTAAAACAAATTAAGAGGAACTATATATTTCTAACCTTTCAATTCATCCTCTGTGCTTTCCTCAGATCCATCAGTTTCAGTATTGGACTTATCTTGGGGAATATCTGAAGTGAGGAAGAAAAGAAACCATTAGAAAGAAGATCAGAAAACCATATAACAACAATGGAGAATTCAATTAGGCCTATCTGATAGACGGATGTTACATTTATAGCATATAATTCTTTTAATATTGTACCTGCACTAATGTCAACTCCCTCTTCCATGTTTTCTTCTGAAGATTCTGTAATTCCCACTTCAATGTTTTCTTCAGCAGGTTCTACAAGAGTGAAATAACAATTAACAATATTTAACTATTTGTTCAACAAGAGTTCATTTTAGTTATTTGGCTGAAACACATACCAATCTGTGCTGTAACGTGTTCCTCCAATTTCATTTTCTCATCTGAAACTAATTCATCCTCTTTCTGTAGATCAACATCCTCTGTTGTATTCGAACGAAAAAAGGGTTCAGTACCAGTCAGAATCTTAGTTGATATTATATATCAATTTGGTTGCATTCATACAGAAAGTGATAAGATCTTAGGTTTAGTGGAGCACTCACGATTTTGATTTGCCACATCATCTACAAGTTCCAATTTCTCAGCAGAATTTGGTTCACTGGCATTGCCTAGTTCAGTAACATCTACAGATGTATCAGCTATAGTATTTTCTGCAAATTAACCAAAAAAAAAATCATATCAGAAAAAAGACCTCTTAATTTTCCATCACAGGAAACTTTGAAAGAAGTGTAGTTCTATTCATATTGCTGACTAACTATTACTTGTTTTTGCCTCTTGTGCTTGTTCTGGAGCTGTATCAGCTATAGTATCTTCTGCAAATTAACCAAAAAAATATCAGATCAGAAGTAGGGCCTCTTAATTTTCATAATTAAAATTTAGACAAAATTTGAAAACTCCCACTTCTTTCTCCAGCGTATCTACATTGTGCTCTGGAGTAGTCTCACTAATTGCCAAAACCAAAAAATTAAAGGAGGAAACTTAATAGAAAATTAAATGAAGAAGCATTTTTCTCACCTTCTTGTACTGATGTTTGCTCTTTCTCCAATTTCAATTCTTCAACAACTAAATATAATATAAGAAATAAAATCATTTCATCATTAAAACAGCAAAAAAAAAAAAATCACCCAATTTTGCAAATATTTGACAAATTGAAGCAAATTTGTTTGAAGAATCAAAGCACCTGTGTGAGCTTCCTTGTCATCCTGTATATCAAGGGTCATATTTGTCACCCCAGTTCTTGTAGACCTTGCACGACTTGTGCTCTCAGCTAGCCTCCTAGTTGACTGCCTAATAGGCCGTGCTGACGACCTGGAGGCCACCACCTCAGAAGGTGTCTCCGCAACCTTTTTCCGGCCACGGCGTGGTGCTGGTGTCTCTACCAGCACAGATTCAACTGTATCAGTTGGCACCTCTTCTTGCTTCCCTTTCCTTGTCCTGGTACCAGCCGCACTGGTAATCATACCAGCAGTGGTGGCACTGGTTCTAGCACGGGTTCTTGTGCTCATAGCACTCTGAAGCCTGGAACTCCGACGCACTGCTGTTGCTGGGGTTTGGGTTCCCTCGATTAAGGTTTCTTTCTTCAGTTCCTCCTCTTTGTCATTCGTCTCTTCCATTGGGAACCTTGCTGCCACCCTTCGAGATCCAAGTAGGGGGCTTCTGTTCTGTTCAATGGTCTCAGATTGAGGCATTAGCTTTTGTTTGATCTCCTCATCCCACTCAATCTAGAGAAATAAAATAGACCAAAAAAATTCAAATTAGATAGGATTTGGATTGAACCCCCATTGAATGAATTACCATTTTACATTTCAGTTTTTCGTCTTAATTTACTCAAATTCCTTCAGAACAAAATTAAATAACAGAAAAAATAAATTAGATAGGAATATTAATTGGTAGAGTACAAAATTAGAGTCCCCACATAAACAAAATGACAATATTAATTTTCTCTCGATCTATTAAATTTATATGGCATAACTTAATTAAAATCCAAGCAATCTTAACAGAAACAAAAAGGGACAAATTAATACACAAATTGGTAACAAGGAAATCGACCCAACAAATCAAAGATACTATTAAGCATGGAGTCTAAAAATTGAAAAAGAAAAGGGAATAAGACTTGTATATCTTACAGATTTGAGAGATTTGAGAGCATCAGCCATGGCCACGTTAGTCAGGTTCGCTGGGATTTTGTTCTTCTTGCATAGCGCCTGGAGATCCCTTCTTGCGAGGCTATGAAAATCCATTTTTCTAGAGCTTCTCTTGAGAATTTACGGATGAAGATGAAGATGAGATGGGAAATGAATGAAGTAGGGTTTCAAAGAGAGGCTTTCGCTTTGCTTATATAAAGCGGCGTTTCGGATGGGAGCGGCTGGAGAGATTTTTTTTTTATTTCGCTGGTTTCAAATTTTGAAAACTGACCGTTGGGATGGAATAAATTTATATTCTGTGGTTGATTTATTAATTTAAAGAGTGTAGCGGGTCAAAAGAGATCCTTTTGTCGAGTCGCTTCAGAAAGCGCAAGGGGAATATCAAAGGGTAAATCTTATTCAGATTTGAAATGTGACCGTTGTCGGAAGGAAGTAGAGGACCTCTTCGACTGGGTTCGATTCCAGGAAGATCTGAACCGTTCATTTGAATTCATATTTGGCATGATGAGTCGGGGCCGATTGGGCAGGTAGGAGCCGACTT
This sequence comes from Rhynchospora pubera, assembly GCA_028095005.1. NCBI lineage: Eukaryota > Viridiplantae > Streptophyta > Magnoliopsida > Poales > Cyperaceae > Rhynchospora > Rhynchospora pubera. Next base: position 45,048,312 of record CM051462.1, read on the forward strand.
AAGGTCAGAGTTAAGCCGGATCATTTGATCTGAACTGGACGGTCAAGAATTGTCTGGAGCATAACATTCGAACCGTACCATAGAATTATCTTGGCGGTCTGTTACAGATCGTACGGTCATTTTTTAAAGGTATTGCGATAATTTTAAAGGTACTTTACAACACAAATAAAATCTCTTAACAGTTATATTTGACAAATGATTTTACGGCTAAAATACATTTATTCCACTAAGATATGCTTAATAACGTAATGGAATAAAGAAGAGTCATGGATGACATCAAAGGCTCCGTTTTGATTGCTTAGGAATAAGAGAAATAGTCTATTCCTAGGCGAAAAATATTACGAAGTGTGTAACTTTGTGAAGAGTTTGGGTTGTCTATAATAAATTTACGTCTAGTAAGAAATTCCTTCTATTCCCATACAATCCAAACGGGCCAAAGATAAGATGTAGAGTCATGCCTTTTTTATTTAAATTAATCATTCCTCCTATTCCCATACAATCCTCCGTTTTTATACTTGTATTGTATCTATTCTCTAGGAATGAAATAATTTTTTTTAAAAAATGGTTGGTAGCGGTACCTAAATGAAATAGTTATGCTATATAAACCAAATGAATGAACATGCAGTATTTTTCAGACCAATAGATTTTCTCCTCAATCAAGATAATATTAAGACATTAATATTATATCACACTGTAAGCAGCTGCAATCAGTAGTTTGAATTAAAAAAAAAAATATTAGATTTAAGACAAAAGTAAATCATTTCCTTTGCTTTGCAATCCACCATAAAAACATAACTTTTGTAATAATTACAAATAATCTGGGAGCCTGGGACAGATATATAAAAAATAAAACTTCTACATGGAAATTCTGAACCAGATTTTAATTACATTCTTTCATTTTCAAAAAAGATTAATTCATTATAAATTGTACAAATGGTTACGATGAATGTCCGGTTCAGAATTTGAATGATTGTATCCATGGAAATAAATTTCCCAAAAAGAAATAGTAATTTTCTTTAGTGTTCAAAAATTGATAACAACATTTTGAAGTCAATTAAAACTATATAATCACTAGATACAAACTTTATTACTTCCTTTACATTTATATAAAAACGTATTTCGTCTTCATTTTGATTCATACAAGAGTTTGGAAAAATCAGCATTTGTAAATTGTCTTTTTTTTTTTTTTTTGAAACTTTGACAGAGGCTGCCAAAAGCATTTGCAAATTGTCGACAGTAAAATTTTACAAACTGTTATCAGTCTAAATTGAAATAAACTTGAAATTTCATAAACTGTTATCAGTCTAAATTGTCCTGATGATTTTGATTTAATATTTTTTTAATTTTAGATTTCAAACGATTTAAATTTTGAAATAAAGACTGGTTAGTGATGGCAAAAGAAAAAAAGGCATTTAAAAGCTTATTTTACATTAAATAATTTTGACTATTTAATTTATACAAATGATATGCATCAATTGCTTGTCACGCAAAAATATAGCGGGTTAATTCGCACAAATGCTAAGGCAATCAAATTTCATTTGCTTACCAACTCCATAACATTCATATTTTAGAATTGCCTTACGAAAAATTAACCATTAAAATTTAACGAAAGTACAGAAAAACGAACAAATCTGCATTATCTACATCTTGAATTGGGTGAATAACGAACATATATACATAGATAACTTGATGATATTGATGATAAGGCACCCCTATACAACACCTTAAAATATACTTTCATTTCGTTTCCATCCTAAATTCTCTAGAAGTTAAAACTGTACAAATCTGCAAGTTCACAATTGTTTATGACCTCACTTCAACAATATCACCATCTTTTAATTCGGTATTGGGGCAGACGAGGTGGCCATTGACTAAAACCAGCTGCCCTTCAAGCCCCATTCTCCTGGCAGCATCAGCTGCGGTGCTGCCAGATTGCAACCTTACAATCTTACCATGCGGCCAGCATATAATCGCCACTTCTCCTAGATCTGAGTCTTTCTTCAATTGTGTTAGTGGGGTTCTTTGGCTGTATTTGCTTTCAGGAAAGGCTGTGCCATGCCAAACCTCTTCCTCCCATTGAAGCATTGTCCTAAGCAGATTTACCTAAAACCCCAATAAATCAAGCATATCATCAGGCATTGTGTTATAACTTCACAAGTATGCTGAAGCTACTGCAATCAGGCCCTACCCAGACTAATCTTATAATAACCAGTTTAGCCAATTTGAACCCAACTCGCCAGACTTCCTAAAAATTGCAATTTGTAACCACAGTCTATGCAAAACAACAATGCTATCAGTTTGGTCCTCGAGGTCATGTTTCAAGTAAAAAAATAGTTGAGAGAGAGAGAGAGAGAGAACCTTGTTACTGATGGGATCAGTAGCTGGGCTGGGCCCTACATGTGCTGAAATTGTCCTCTCCGCATATTTTGAGCTTGCCGGCACAGTTACATTTTCTTTCCCTTCAAAAACAGCAGATACCACCATCCAGTACTCTGATTCCTCCTCCTCGTTCAGATCTATTACTTGTATGAATGTTGGCAATAGTCTCTCAAATTGATCTTGCTGTGTCAAGAAGGGAAGGAATAATCAGATTCAGAGATTAGTGGGTGTCACCAGAACTGTGAATGAAAGCACAAAGAAAATTACCTTATGAAATATGCCATCCTGGCAGAGTATATATTTCTCCAGGTTTGTTGACCAGTCACCATGTCCAGGTGCAGACCACCACTTATCTGACACCTAAAATCAAATGAGTCCGCTTAACAATAATTACATGGTAAACTTCACAGATTAGAACTGAAAAACAGATCAAACATAAAAAGGGATAAAGAGCAAAGGGTAAAGAAAAATGCAGAAAGTACTAAAAACACATTTATATGTTGTCGATGTGTATTATTGCACTGTTTCTCCCTATCTTCATAAAATAGCTACAAGTCCTTGCAGTAGTACCTTCTTATGAAGTCTGGCATAAGCTTCCCAACGGTTTGATTGAAATGAAGATCTCCTCTCAGCCACAGCCTCAGAAGCTTCTAGACCAAAGCTCACAGCAACTAACAGTTCTCTCCCTCCCTTATCCACTCTGTATTGACAAAAACATATAGAACCTTAATACATACTCAACAGCAGTTCACTTGTCATAAATCATTTGGAAGGAAAGTTCAACGTAATTTATTGGTTTTTCTAGACACACACTGGAGAAGGAAACTTTAAACCCATTGAAACTTGAACTTAGATAAAGGGGTTCAACACTTAAATTGCACCATTTATAATGTTGCCAAGTCAGCAGGCAAGATGAAATGGTCCGAAATTCCTAAAATTTGTTGAGGACCCCCCCCCCCCCCCCCCCACAAATAAAAAAAAAACACACACACACACAACCAAACCCCACCCCTTCCAACCCACCATCCAAAAAAGATGATGTCAGGGTGCTCCCCTTTGTTATCTAATACAGGCACTATTTTTTGTTACATTTTGTTCCTTTTTGCAAATTTCACCTTCCATTTTTGAAGCTTTACAGGTATAACTGTATAACAAAACAATAGTGCCTAGCAGTGTTTACTTATCATCCAGAACATGCATACACAATGTTACAAATGGTACCTAACGACCACAGCTGCAAGCAGATGGCTGCCTTCAATTCTCAGCACAGGATGGCCTACTTTGATGGAACTGTACTTCCATGGTATATCACCTTGCATGTAGCCTTCGTCTTCCAAGAAATTTGATTGGTTGTATGTGGTCACTGCTGCATTGGAAGCATTGCTTGTTGTTTCATCTGTCTTTTTTTCTTTGTAGAGCCAGTGTGCAGCAAGTCCAGATTCAGCATAGTCATGCATCCTCTTGAGATGGTACCAAATCAAATGAAATTTCAGAGAGAAATAATAAATTTGATTTTCACAAACTGCACGCATATACAACACTTTGTAACCAGAGTAAAAGTATTTGGGGTTTATGCATATAACGCCCAACCATAAATCATTTTACATTCAAGTCAATCAAAGCATTTCATTATTAGTTGATATATACAGTTGCAAAGTCAACAACTAAGCTGTTAGGCTTCATTTCAATTAGAGCAGAGCTTAGGAAAAAGTGATATGTTAAAGTTGGGAACAAAAGTAAAAATTATTTAAAAAAAATCTACATTTTGAATGTATCATTTGAGTGCGATACTATAGTGTATCTTCACAATGGTTGCATGTTTCTTGCAAGTCGGAGATAGCAAGAAACATTTCATGTTTGCTGGTGGTATCATACAATATTGGGTGTTCCATGCCCAAAGAAAAAAAAAAAAAATCCAACAAAAGAACTGAGATACGGATTTACACCTGTGTTCTTATTTGAACCTCCAAAGGCGAGCTGTCAGGACCAAGGACTGCTGTATGAAGTGACTGCACCAAGGCAATGCTTATCAAACCAAGAGAATGGATTTGGTGTTGATTTAACATACTATTTCATTTCCATAATATCATTGGCATATATAGATAGCCATAGTTTTACTTAATGTGGATATTTATGATATCCTACTGCAATAACTTAGAGAGTAATATGGACTTCTGATATCAGTAAGACTTACAAGTTACAAGAACCATTATTCAATATCAAATTAAAAAAATAAGTTGGGTGGCTTAGACCTCCAATTTATCTTCAAAAAAAATATCAAATTAAATGGCATCACTAAATTGAGCATAGGTAATAAACTGCACTAAACCAAATATGAAGAACCAAACCAAATAATATCACCACGACACCACAACTTCATTAAGAAGTCTAGTATTATGGGACTAAAAGAACCATAAGTTTCAACAAACCTGGTAACCGCTAGGCTTAGGATTGACAATATAGTCATCAAACTCCCCATCAATCGGTGTCCACAGCCTAAAACCAGGTGCAACCCAATTCAGTGGAAAAACTAAAGTGCACCTAAACTAAGAAGTGACTTATTTAGATTAAGTAATTGATACTTAATCTACAGGGGTGCAAATAATCTTTCACCTGAATTTGCATCAATTAAGCTTCCATTGCTTGACTAAAGCTTTAAATAACCAAAATTTGCAGTTCAACACACTACCCATATTTAAGTAGTCATGTAGCAAGGTAAAATTGCAACAAGGAACACTGCTACAACAACATGTCTTAAATCAAATCATCATTTACCTTCCTCTAATGGGGATAATAACTACTAGGACATAAAGAGTATATACTATGAAACTTCATTTCAGGTGAAAGAAACTAAGAAACAAAAGGTTATCAAGACAAATACTAGAATGTATTTGACAATCTGGTAGGACATAATAACAGATATTCTGTATCAGGTTAAAGAAGCTCAAATAATAAAAGAAAAAAAAGTTATCAAAAGAGAAAACAAAAGGTAAGATTTTGCATGACAAGTGGATGTACCTGTGTACAATGTCGAGAACGCTATAGCAACCTTGGACAGCAGGCCCATGCAAAGATCCCTCTTTGTCCCCCACAATCACTCTTAAGGCACGTGCATCATAAACTTGCCTTATTCCGACATCTTTTCTTTTCATCTACTTCCAAGAAGATCAACATACAAAAAAAAGAAGTTTAGACAAATTGATGCAACTTTAATTAACAAATTGTTCTAAGGAATTCTATTACTAGTTTCATTTTTTGCAAAAAAAAAAAAAAGAAAAAACCACAACATTCACAAGGGAGTTCGGGAAACCAAATACTGATTTAGTCTCTGAATAAATCGTTCAAATTGGTTCTTTTGGTTTTAGTTTTCTTTTTTCATCTAAAACTAAAAAAAAAGCAACTTATTAAGACCGCAGCTCCTGCAAGAAAGGACAAACTTTAAAACGTGTTCAGAGAAAGAAGTTTATTTTTATTGCTCAGTGAAATGTTGTTTTAATCTGTGCAAAAAAAAAAAAGAGTTTCACAATAATCCTTATTTTCATTACAAAGAAGGAGATGCACCTTGGAGTAAATACTATACAAGCTCTTCAGCCGACTTGATAATTGCACTTCCATCCCTGGAATGTACCTAAAAATGAAAACGAGTAATATTAAAAATTAAATTTCAGATGAACTTTTTTTATTTAACAGCCACACTCATGTCATGTTACTTTAAATGGTGCCATTAGGCCACATGTCAATTAGCCTCCCTTAAGCAACTAATTAATGTTACTTGTACACAGACAGTGATAGTACCGCAACATAAAAGTAATGCATCCTTACGAGGTTGATATAATTAATTCACGCTCAAGTGCCTCCTCACAAGCAGCTAAAGAAGCTAATGCAATGCCAGCATCGCTGACAATTTTAGGTGGTTTTGTGGAGCTCCTCAAACACTTTTCCAGATTATTCAGGAAATAATTACGTTTTCTGCGCTCTTGCAACAAATCAAATGGAAGCACTGCTTGCAATAGATCCTGCATGACATTGCAAATAGAAAAGAAAAGATATTTAAATAAATATATCCGTATCATTTCTACCACTACATAATGTTAGCAGCTCATCAACGGCCCTAAAATACCATAACATAGGCATTGCAAGACAGGGTTCCTAGGTTCCCCCATTTACCATAGAAAAATGCTCATACAACACCACCTTTACAGTATGTCTTTACTGGACAGAAAGAAAGAGGGCAAACTTTGACATTTTAAAAGGACATTTGGAGAGAATCGGTCCATATGATAATAAAATGGTCCAGGGCTTCTAAAATGTGGCTAATTTTGTAGAGGTCTATATGAAATGGTCTATTATTCTCAAGAGAAGGTTCGGACTGCTTATGCATTTCAACGGAGAGTGAAATGAAAAAATAGTGAAGGCACTCCAAATATAGACCCAAAAGTTCTGCATTTGTTTACTGCGACTCCTGAACAGTAAGGCTCTTTCAGAATTATCATGAATAGCTTTGGTATGACAAGTGAACAACAGTTCTAACTGCGATATGTCAAGCTCATTTAATTGTACTGTAGTATAAATAGTACACTACTTGGTAGGGGTTGAATAAGCCTTATTCCGAATAAGGCTTATTCGGGATGAAACCAAATGCGTTTTGAATAAGCCTTATTCCAAATGAGGGCTTATTCAACCCCTTATTCTAATACCACCATTATGTTGGAACAAAAGTGAATAAGAGTGAGGGGAGAGAAACTATATGCTTATTCCAACATCTTATTCAATGTGCATCCAAACACACCCATAATGTAAAAGCTTTAGGGACCCACATTCAACAATTTAAATCACATTTTAAAAATTTCCAGAAGCAAAAAAAGGTAAAAAAGTTATATTAATATATCCTCCTGACATGACCATACAATAAAAATAAGAAACTAATTTTGACTGTGGCAGAAAATTCTACATGCCAGATATGGCAAATTTACCCATAACTTTCTTTTTCTATTGCAATGTTACTAAACTTCCATAGTAACAAGCATTTGTTGGCTCCACACCTGATAGGCATTTGCACAAACAACCATTACCCATAAACAATTTGATCAACTTTTATTTGAAACAGTTAATTACATTTTTTTTAATCTAGAATATCTTTACTTGAAGTTTTGACAATCCTTTGGCTATTATTCTTTCTGTATGTTCAGCAGTGTTGGAAGAGAATGAAGTTCAGTGGAATTGAGTGGAAATGATCAGAATAGGGTCAAACATTCTTGAAATTAAGTAGAAAACCATGTAATGATCATAGAATATAGAAAAAAATGCTTGCAATTATACCCCATCACCCACCCATCTTGCATATAAACCATTCTCTGTAAGTCTGTATCAATGAAATCAAATACGATATTCCAATTTTGGTGGGGTTGGAACAAAAGATATTCCACCGGCTGCATTTGGTCTATACCATTTTGCTGAACATGAGTGGAATATATTGGAAAAGCTCTCTATTTTCTTGCCAATTCCACTATTTTCTAAACACCATCTGGGCTGTAACATTAAAGAAGTCAAATCTTCCGTAATCTCTTTTAAAAAATTAATAAATTCATTGTATAAGTAACACTGACCCGCATGTCAGAATCTCCATTTGATGGCATGGACCAGCCATAATCTGATGGGACGCTGCTATCCTTGATCGGGGCAAGAAAGCTGGTTTTCATTAATGATCTCCTCATACTTCTAGCCTTGGAGCTATCCTTTGAACTCCACATAGATGCCAGTTCAGCACGCATTCTCTTGAATATTTCTGGCTGCCCAAATTTCAAAGAATTGACAAAGTGTATCAGGTTCTTCAGTATATCCAAGCATACCCATGATTATGGCCTTGTCCAATAATTTTGAACCAAGTTCCTGGCATAGTTGTGTCACATAATTAAAAAGATAAAAAAAAAAAACATGTTCAAGTATACCTTAAGGACAGCAAAGCAAAGATCTTCGAGTTCAGCTTTTAAGGCCCAAACACCCAATCTAGAGGCTAGAGAGCACCAGACTGCAAGTGTTTCTTGGGCAACAGCCTGGGCTTTTGGCATTGGCAGTGCATAACTAGAAAAAAAAATGAAGTACAAAAGCTAATCAGGAAAACCACATCATTCCTCAAGAAACCCATGTTCTTAGGAAATTTACCTATTTGATAATTATTATTAGTACAGAGATTTCAGTTCCATACTAGCAATAATCTTTACTGAACCGGCATGCATTTTCCATAATATGATACCAGTATGGTATTTCTGAGCCAATGAGGTAGCTTTATTTAACTCAAATTGCCATTGATCTGGGTTTTGCAATAGATGCTGTTCTCTCTTTTGCAATTCAATGTTCTTTGTAAACCTTACCTCAAGTCTATACGGTTAGGTTACTAATGTAAAAAAAATTCTTAAGAGTACTGTGGTACTAGGGCTGTCAATCTCTGGCCCAACCCAACCCTGACCCAGTGAATTATGGGTCACGTTCAGATTCACAAATTCCACCTATCACAGGTTTAGTCATGTTTAATTCAACAGAACATGGCCCATTTCAATCCATTTCCTGCTGTCATTGTTAATTGCTAGTGATTAACAGCCCGTATCTGTTTGAATCGGGAGAGGCAAAATTCTAGCTAACTTTCAGGGGTGGGACTTGAATTTACATACTTCGTCTACAAGCACCATCTAAAACAACTGGGCATCTCAATAAAATAATAATCCAACTGGGCATCTCAATAAATAATAATCCATCAGGTAGAAGGCAGGTTGACAAATTCCAAACTAACCACTATTAAGAAAATAACAAAATACTGTTCACCTGACAGATTTCCACCCCTAGTCCCACACTGACAACAATACTGGCATGGCTAATTGTGGTTACGAGTCCTTATTGCACCTCTTAGTACATTAGTAATTGTACGATTGATGTGTCAAGTCTATCAAATTCAAATAAATGAACAATAAACATACTTACATGGTTAGCATGTCGTGCAATCGATCAGAAGTATTTGATGTGTCAAGTTATCAAATTTGAATAAGTGAACAATAAACATACTTACATAGTTCGCATGTTGTGCAATCGATCAGCTAGTTTTATGAGAACCACACGAGGATCATCAACCATACCTAATAGCATTATACGTAAATTATTTGCCTGTTATGCAAATAAAAGAATCAGTTAGCAACCAAAACAATCTTAATATCAAATTATGCTCCCCATTTCGGTCCAGATACGTGCCGAGGAAAATTAGTGCTTTTTTGTTGATTCAAAGCTCCTTTATTGTTGAGGTGATTATTTGAGGTTAATCAAGCACTTTGCAAAGCACAAGCACAAACTGGAAACAATTTCTTTTGTTTGACTAAATGTGGTCAGCAAATAGAGGCACAGAATAGATGCAACTCAAACGTCTTTTCCCTCTATTAGCTCCTAACTTTATCCATTCACCAGAAGCAGAAGATAATGCTGGCAGAGGGGGAAAGCAGCCTCAGGCAAGGTCTAGAACTGTTCCACTGGTCACAGGGTTATGAACTGAGTCGGTGTGACATCCCTGAATTTTAGGACCTGTTTGCAATACTTCAAATTCTAAGGTCCTATTTGAAAAATGTTCATGCTTATCCACTTTGAAAATATCTCTTTGATCTTATCCACATTTTTAGTAGCTAAGTAATCAGTATTTATATAAATAATTTTTGATAATTAATATCTTTATAAATAGGCTCAATTATCTTTATAAATAGTATTAATATTTTCAGAAATAATAGCTAAGTAATTCCTTTCTGCTTACTTAGTCATTAAGTAATATAGAATATTTACCATTTTAGCCAGTCCTCCACTATAAATAGACCCCAGCCTCATTTCATTTCATTTCGTATATCATTTATGTTTCTCTCTCTCCCTATCAAGTTTTGAATACCGCTTTGGTTTTGAATAGTCGGCCATTTGGAATTAGAGTTCTACGTCGCAGTTATAGTCATCCCGATTTGCTTGTGCTATTGATCGCTCAGTCAGGTTGACGGGACGTCGGATGGATATAGAAGATATCGACCTACTATCCCGCCCCGTGTGTCGGTGCGTCGGCGCGGGGTGTGACAATTTGAAAAGATTAAGTTAATCAGGAAGTCGATTATCGGGGTCGGGTGGTCGATATGAGTGAAGATATGTAGATCGTTTGCTCGCTTGATTTTCAGGTGCGGATCCCACACAACTTGATTACATGCTAGAAATTATTTACGCATAACTGCATTGCATAATTTGAACTGATAATTGCACGCATATTTGGATTGTATCATATGACTTATATTATTTAATATTATTATTGCATGTTGAAATGGTTCCGAATTGAATGGATTGTGATAATTGTTGGTACTCTTGTACGGTGAAATGACACTGGTTGGGTTGGGCGTTGGGGTAGCTCCCTGACGTGCCAGTCTCCGTGAATAAGCGCTTATACCCGTGGTTTGACAGTGTTCACGTAATTAGTACCGTTTGCTTATCTATTTGTCTGAATTAATGATAATTGTATGGTATCGTATACAATATATGTTCTATTGTATACTCAGTCTCCTCTGATCAAGGAGAGATGGATCATTCGGGATAATTCAGTTCTGTTTTGAATGATTGATATTGAACCAGCCTCAGCATTTGATAGTTGACCAAGTTGAACCGACATTTTGTGCTACCATTTGAATGTGACAGTTCAAATTGATTAATATGTCGGGTTCATTTGCATTGCATCTTCATAATGTCATTTTATATTGTATTATAAGATGTATCGATATTTGATTTATACAAATTGTGTGTTTTTCTACCTCAGTCGGTAAATAGTTCCAAAGCATGTAAGATTGTTCGTGTGGCTGGAACTGAATACCGCACTGAGATAAATTATATTTATCTCATTCTTTGCTTTTTGCATTGTTTCCACGATGGTTGTGGGTTCCAGGTTGCAGTTTGAGCGCTGGACAACAAGGCGACAAATAAGCCGTTGGACTATATGGTTAGCTACCAAAGGCATGTGAACCAGCCTATGTAGTATATATTATCTTATGTCTATATTAAAAAAATTATTATTTTTAAGTTAATATTTAAAAGTTTATATTTGACTTGTAACTTAATTGTTTTAATGAAATTTTGATTAGCTAGCTATATTTAATTTGACAATTAGAATTAATTAAGTCTTGGTAAGCCTTACGGGTGCGGGGGCATCCGCGGCGGGCACGCCGTCGTGTACCGTCCAGTCACGGGATGCGGCGGAGTGTCACAGTCGGTTTGATTCAACCTTATTGCTTAAGTACACCATTGGAAGGGAATACTACCAAACATAAGGCTTTGATTTAATCAAGAGATACTTCAGAACAGATATTCATTTAATACTGTCCATATTTGCCCTGTAAACTATGACATTTGAATTTACCTCCTCAGTAGTGAGAGACGTTCCATCTGAACTTTTCCTCCTGTGTCTTCTCAACAACTACAAACCACATGTCAGTTTTCCAGTTAGTTCAATTAGCAATGATAAACACGCTAACATTACAAAAATATATTCAAGCATAGTGATGCAACATAACTATCCCTATAATATTTCGTCGAGCCCTCTTTTTTGTCAGATATTCATTGAACAAGCACCCTTAATGAGCATGTTAATGACAATGACAGACCAATTTATAATTGAAGCAATCGAGTTCTAAGCTTTAAGAAGAAATTAACACAGTAAAAGCATATATTTTATTTTATGTGGTGAGTTGGTAAAATGATCATATACTACTGATTTCAACTAATTTGCCAACCAAAAACCTCATGAGTTGAAAATTATACTCCCACATATATCTTGTTTTGTGACCTGGAAGTGCTTGTTTTGAGATATATAACAAAAGGAAGTAAATACCTGGTTAATATAACTTAACTTAGAAACACCAGCCACTAGATGAGCAACATCTTCCCCAAATTCTCCTTCTATGCGGCTGAGGGTCTCAATCGTATCATCCACCACATCATGCAATATTCCAGCTATTACTGTATCTACAGCCTGTATACAAAAGAAACAGAGAAAGGAAAACCAATAGCACTTGATTAAAACTGTCAAAAAATAGATATAGAAAACTACATAGTACCCACTGTACTTTTATGTTTCAAGAGGCATCAATGAAACTTCCTAAATAACAGAGCAGACTGCAGAGTAGTGTTAGCACGCCATTTAGGTTCCAGTCAAATGGAACATAGAAACTGGGAAGTATATGCGCACATAATAGATTAAAACCTCAAAAGATTATGTGAAACCTTGCAAAACTTCTATCTATGTACCAAAAAAACTTAACATAACTTCAACCTATGTACCAACAAAACTTCAATCTATGTAATGAAATATAACTCCTGCATTAAATAAAGGGTACAGGTAAAGACTCATACCCGTTTGCCGGTCGATGGTACCAAAGCAGCTAAAATTTTGCCAGTATGAATGCAATGAGTAACATAAGGCTCGCCTGTTTTCCTGAATTGACCCAGATGAGCGCTGCTTGCAAATGATACAGCCTTTTTCACCTACATAAGAATTAAAAAATATGTGCGGATAAGATGAGGTGCATATGAGGACAATAAACTTAGTAGAAACCAATCGAGTCCAATTCTTGCTTTTGATAGAAGCAATACCAAACTAGAGGGATACATAACAATATCAATATTTATAGTTTGTTGTTGTGTTTGCTTTATATATTTTTGCAAATTCAGTATGTATAAGTTGATTAAGTTCATATTATCCCCAATCCCTAAACATAAAAGCTAAATAAAATAGCAGACCCATAAAAATTGGCATGAGAACCATAAAAATGCAAAAGATATAAACTGGAATCAGATTATAATCAACCTCAATGTCAGATTTCATATCAGTTAAAACTTAAAACTTAAAACTTCAATACAAACAGCAGTACCTCAGGATCATTAAAAATGGGGTATCCTGTCAAATCTACACCTTCAAGCATGAGAGCATCTGCAAAAATGCATAAAATTGCTATAACTATCTAGTTTAATAGTAACCAAACTTAGTGATAAATGATAATAGAATCAAGTATTGAGGATGTATGCTGTCATAAACTTAGTCATAAATGCAATTTGAGTTGTGTATCATGTATGCTGTCACCGGCCCCAGGAATCATTGCACTTAATCTCCAGATAGTCAGTTTTGAGCATCCTAATCTAATTAACAACTCAAGTAGGCAACAACCAACCAATTCAAAATATAAAAGACCAGAATCAAGCATCAGTCAAAAGTGCTAATAAAAAAACCTTGACTACAGCCAGTCAGAATTTCTCTACATGGCATACTTCTTATATACATCCTGATGTATCAGATTATTCTATAATTTCACACAGACACACTGGAAAAAAAATAATAATAACTAGAAAAGGAAGAAAATAATTTAATAAAAAAAACTAACCTGGCTGGTCTTCAGGTTGAGGCCAGAGAAAATCGACCTTGGTGGAGAGACAAGCGCCAGATGCTATAGCGACAGCCGTGACCGCCACTTGCGCGAGCGTGTTCGTCACAGCGGCGTGCGTCGCCGTGGCCGTACCTCCTCCTGCAGCGGCGGCGGCGATGACGTTGGCGGCTGCGCCGAGGGAGTGACAGACGGTGGACCTGCGCACTTCGCGGCCGAGAACATAGCGGAAGTGTACGGAGGCCGCCTTTGAGGCGGGGAAGAGAAGAAGGCGCGAAGCCCTCTGGCTGAGCATGGTGGTGGTGTTACGAGGAGACGAAGAAGAGGAAGTCATAGTAGGATTGGTTTATGTTGGGGTTTCGTGGGACGTTTGCTTTCTCACATTTTGGGAAGAAGGAAAGAGAGAACGGAGTGGGAGAGGAAGAGAAGAGAAGAGAGTGCTGTTTTGTGTGTGGTTGCTGTTGAGTGTTGAGTGGGCTTACCTTACGTCGTTTCACTCGTTTGTTTCTTTTTACCTTTTTTTATTTTTATTTATAGATTTTTTGCGTCACCGGCTTGCTAGAAAATTGGAAGCAGTCGCTTTCTCAATTAAACCAGAACTCTGATCACATTTGTCGGTTTGTCCCAGAGATATGATGATATAATTAAATAAGGGTGTGCTTATCTCCACGTCGGTAGACCTGTAAGTCCTTACGTTTAATGTTCCGCTGATGTAACGGAAATGGTTTTGTGTTTTGTTTAACGTTACATTTAATAAACGTAATGATTTTTTGTTCCACTTAATGTTATGTTTTTTTAAACGGAACAAACGTTAAAACGTTAACAAAGTTGCTTCCGTATTTTGTCCAGCAACTAAGCTATCAAAACACATATATACTACAAATTGTAACAAGTAACATAACAATTTTCTAAGCACAAAATTATAATCCAACAAGAAAGTACAACATTAGACGTGAACTCAAGCTATCAACATAGCATATTACATAATCCAACAGATCTCAAGCTATCAACTCAAAGTATAAACAGATATACTACATAAACCAGACCATATTACATAAATTAGAGCATACTAACTACTTTGAATAGCTGAGTAAATACAATTTCAACAACTCAAAAAAATGTAACACAAATTTCATTTTTTTAAAAAGTGTATCACAAATTTCAACAGCTAAGTAAATACAATTCAGATCTGTTTCTATTTTTCAAAAAAAGTGTATCACAATTTGAACAAAAAGAGACAAATGAGAGAAATATGGTCTAATATTGTACCAGAATGAGGCAAAGGAGAGGAGGAGTCAGACCAGCCACACCTCGCTTTGCAATTTTGCCTTGCTTCGACCTCACCAAGCTTTTCACATTTCTTTAGCTCTTTCTTCCTTCCTCTGACTCTATCTATTTTTTTCTTTCTTTTTTCTGGCCATTTTTTTCCTTCACAATCCACATATAGAAGAAATTGAAAGTAGACAATCATGATTGCAACTGTTCTCTTGCTTGGTGATAATGGCTAGAGTTGATAGAGAAACGGCGGAAGGAGTGACTGGTGTTGAGTGATGAAGGTTTGGGGGAACAATCGCAGATGATCTGCCTTGCCATCGTCACAATCGCATGGACAAGATCTCATCAATTTGTCATGGGATATGTGTTTGTGTGCGAGAGATTGAGACATGGAGAAAGAGAAGGAGAGAGGAAGAGGAGCTGAGGAGCAGCGTGCGAGAGAAGAAGGCGAGCAGCGGCGCATTAGATCAATACCTCATCTTTATCCAGCCTCGTTGTCTCCGCTTAACACTCTACAATCCACGCTATTCCAACTGTCTGAAATATATACGTTAATACGTAAATAAACGAAACGTAAGATGGGCCTTACGTTTACGTTCCGTTATTAAACGTAAATAGCGGACCAATTCTGTTTAATGTTTCACCGGCCCAACGTAACCCAAAATTCTAACGTTTAACGTTACGTGTCGGATAAACGAAACATTAAAACGTTAATACGTTAAGGTATTGACAGGTCTACACGTCAGTTTAAGCATCGACTATTTCTCACTGTCTTTTGGAGCAGGATGATTTTTCTTTTAAAAAAATACTTCTGCAATAAATATTTGAACTTTTGAAAGAAAGCAACAAGCTGAAATGCTTTGTTTTATTTTATTTTACAACGAATTACAGCTTTTCAAAAATATTATTTTATCGAACGAGCTAAAAGGTTTATATCTAGCAAATTCAAGACCATCTGATTTGGAAAGGAATATCAATGAATATTGTTTAAAGATAGCATAAATCTCAGATCACATTCAAAATCATCCCGCCCAGAAATGGAAGAATGAAATTAACACTAAATAATTTTATCAAGTAACATCACAACCGTTTGATACTTGATCGAATGGCTCAAACCAAAAGGCGAGGTCTGATTTTTTCTGCTAAGATTAAAATAATATGGTCGTTGTCAGTTGTTTGTGTCGTCATCCTACTTCATGTACAACTTAAGGTTGTGTTTGAATGGGAGTGAGAATAAGAGAATAAGGGAAGATGGGAATAAATTTATTATTAAACAATCCAAACTCTTCACAAAGTTACACACTTCTCAATACTTCTTGATCGGAGGTGAAACCTAAGTCAAATTAAATCTCAAATCTAATCTATTGTAGCGTAGCTTGAGGGTCGAATCACAGGGACGAATATTCTAAACTATAGACTTTGGGTGTGTTTGGATGAGCCGTGAATAGGGAATATGAATAAGGAATTTCGGTTTGCGTGCTTAATCTTATTCCATATTCTTATACCATGATTTTGTTAGTATATGAATAAGGACCCTTATTCTTTATTCTTGTGTTGTTTGGATTGCACAAGAATAAGAATAAGCACGCAAATCAAAATTTCTTATTCCTATTTCCTATTCCCGGTCTTTCCAAACACACCATTTAAGTAACTTAGTTTGATTAATCTAAGGGTAAACAAGTCAAAAAGTTGATTGATTGATTTAAACTAAAGGAATTAATTCTAAACTCTAATTAACCTCTAAATTACTCTAAAAATTAAAGAAAAGATCTAAACTCGAATTAAGGACTTAAACTAGGGTCAATTGGTCGGGTTCCACTTCCAGGCACTATCTAGGCGGGTCGCCAGAACAGTACGATAATTCAGTTTAATTAGTTTCTAAGTTCTAAGTTCAGATTTTTTGGCTTAAACTCTGGTCCAAATACTAACTCTCGTTCTTGATTCGGTATTACTAAGTTTTAACCTCTAAACCTTCCTAAAAACCTAAGTTTCAATTCTCGTTCCTTGGCTTAAGTTTTAGGGTTTGCTTTAACTATTCGGTAGGATATCCTAAATCTCTCGATCTTAGGAGGGAATAACCTTTCAGCTAAGTTCCGGTTTCACCTTTTGGGTATAATAACTATCCTATGGTATGGGAATGCAAATCATCCTTGAAATTAGGGTTCTATTTGCTTATCTACGAGGTCAGGCCTAACCAAGTGAGCAAACCTTCAAATCAATTCAATTCATATTCTCAATTCAAGTAATTAAACTTAAGAAAAGCAAAACAACTCAGACAATTTAGAAAACTAAATTAAACTTCATTAATCTACCAAGTCATGGTTCCCTACAATTGCCCCTAAACTAAACTACTCACTACAAGTCATACTAAACATAAAAACAACAGGTTTCAACAAACTAAACATCAAAAGACAAAAAATAGAGAAAGTTTACAACAAAGAACTAAAGAAAACACTTTTAGCTTGAATCCTGGCGGGTCGACAGAATCCTGGCGGGGTCGACAGGAGACAGCTGCGGTGCGATTTCTGCTAACTCCTTTTGAATCTTGCTCCAAAATTTGACTTTTTTCTTTCTGGTGGTCTTCCACATGATTAAATAGGCTTCAAGGACGGTTCCCATGCGTGGAGATCATGTCTGGTTCTTCCGAAAATAGGAAACACGCTCTGCCAGAAATATCGTCTCCAAATTGGGCATGTCTATTTGAGTTTGGCGGGGTCGATAGGATCCTGGCGGGTCGCCAGAACAGGGGTCTTGTTTGGTTTGACCATGTTTCTTTGCTCCATTCGCTTGGATCTTGACTTACTCCGTTTGAACTCTGCCTAGGGCCCAATTTTGCACCAAATCGTCATTGGACCTGAAATTAAACAAGGGCAAATAACAATACCACATTTCTAACCTAAATTGCATTAAAATCTAACTAAAACACAAACATTTAATTGAAATTAAGGCCTAAAAGGGTTGAATATTTCGATGTGAAACCCGCCTATCACTTCTTCCCTACTTCTTCCCTTATTCCTCTTATTCCCACACCATCCAAACGGAACCTAAAAGATACTTCCAGTTTTTCGTGAGGTATCGCAAACAAGGTGTGGTGATTATGTTGCTTAACATTAACTACGAACAAATCTTATTATAGAAATTGGTCGACTGAAGTTATTATAACTTTTGTGGAATTTGAGTAGTATTTTCTGCAATATCAAATTTGATCATTCATAACCTATCGAGACCTTTTTAATTGTTTATTAAAACGGCGTCCGTCAGTGGCGTGCATAATTGTTAATGACTTTTAGTGTATGAATTTATTTTTTAAAGGTTAGTCGGCGAGAACCAACCACGAGATTAGTATATCAATTATTTAGAAATAATAATTATAAACTTGTTTAATAATATACTCAATATAATTAGTAATATTTTGAATTGAGCAAAATATATACATCCCGCCTAACCCGAAAATTTTTAAAATAATATTAAAATAATATTAAAATAATATAAAATATTAATAATAATATCAATATAATCAAAATTTTTTAAATAGTATCATAAGTACGAAATCAGAGATTCCGACCTTAATTACGGAATCTCAAGATTCCGTAACTAGCTTGTTACAGATCTCAGAATCCTAACTAGGCCAGTCACTACAACAAAAAAATATTATTAGTACCGGTTTTTAAGAAAACCGGTACTAATAATAAATCATGGCATTTTCGTAATTGTCAGATATATTATTTAGTACCGGTTTTTTTAAAAAACCGGTACTAAAAATCGTCTGAAAAAAAAAACGTTTTTAATTTAGTACTAATTAATTGATTTTTAGTACTGGTTTTTTATAAAAAAACCGGTACTAAAGGTTTGAATTTATTAAAAAAAACAGTTTAATATTAGTACCGGTTTTTTATAAAAAACCGATACTAAAAATCAATTAATTAGTACCAGTTTTTTATAAAAAACCTATACTAAACATTTAAAGAATAAAAAAAACCGTTATATTTTTAGTATCAGTTTTTTATAAAAAACCGGTACTAATTAATTGATTTTTAGTACCGGTTTTTTATAAAAAAATCGGTACTAAAAATATAACGTTTTTTTTTCAAGCGTTTTTTAGTACCGGTTTTTTATAAAAAACCGGTACTAAAAAATAGGCAGATATTTTTTAGTACATGTTGCCACCAACGCATAGGATTTTGAATAATAACCTGAAATGAATTCCATTTGTTTTCAGGATGTATGTGTTCCTTTATCAAGACTAGCAGAGTGTATATCATTGTCAAAGCAAAAACTTGATGCATCTTCCTTGTTGTGGTAATGCCACCTCCTACAATAGGTCAATTTCATTAGTTTTCTTTGTTGTGTATTATTTTTGGGAAGTGAGTACTTTACATATAGCACACGATGGCTTTCTACCTGCTTGTTGATTTTGCATTTGGTTTGGTTCTGATTATGTAGTCTGGTCATTGCTCATGCGGGAGATGGAAATTTCCACACAATTATACTATTTGACCCTAATGATGATGAACAACGGAAAGAAGCTGAGAGGCTTAATCATTTGATGGTTCACACTGCCTTATCAATGGAAGGTGCGATTTTCTTATCGAATACTTTGTTATACGCATCAGGAGTTGATTGGATGTTTTGCTAACATAAAATTGGGTTTGGAAGTAAGCTACATATAAAAGTAGCTCTGTTGACTGAATCTAGTGATTTACTATCTGATAAGCAATCAAGTAATTTATGACTGCAGTAAAGGGGTTATTGTCTCTAGGCTCAATTTTCTTGATAAAAATTGACAATTCAGATAATAGAACTCAATTTCAATATTTTGTGCATGATAGGTACCTGCACAGGAGAGCATGGTGTTGGTACTGGAAAAATGAAGGTACATGCTTTTACTATCATGTCTTCATGACGCATACTTGCTTATTTATTTATTTATTTTTTCCATATATTTTAGTGCACAAAGATATGGTTGCAACTCTTACAATGTAATCAAACATGGGACTGAAACCTGCAGCTACCGATTTAGTAATTAGTTTTCCGTCTTATCTTCTGAGCACATACTTATCATTTTATTTAATGTTACTCATTTATTTCTAATCAGTATTTGGAAGAAGAGCTGGGGATTGGGGCATTGAGAACCATGAAGAGAATAAAGAGTGTGATTGATCCAAATAACATCATGAATCCCGGAAAATTGATCCCACCCCACGTCTGCCTCTAGGGACAGCAACTCCTGTATTGTCTCGTATTTGTTTCGATGATCATTGTATTGACCTAATATATAAAGTTTCCCGTGACAGAATAAACTTGTAGTACTTAATAAAAAGTTTTTCTTTGTCAATTCTCTCCTATTTCTTCCTTCATTGTGTTACAAATTCTCTCCTATTTCTTTCTTAAATTAATTTTAATTAAATAAAATTTACAGATTTATTTTTATTTAAATTAAATTACTACCGGTTTTTTTATAAAAAACCGGTACTAAATGAATTAAATTTTCGATTTTTTCTTAAATTAATTAAATGAAATAAAATTTAAAGATTTTTCGATTTATTTTTTTTAATTAGTACCGGTTTTTTATAAAAAACCGGTACTAAAAATAATAAAATTTATTTTTATTTAAATTAGTACCGGTTTTTTATAAAAAACCGGTACTAAATGAATTAAATTTTCGGTTTTTCTTAATTTAATTAATTAAATGGTTTCGGTTTATTTTTTAATTTAGTATCGGTTTTTTTATAAAAAACCGGTACTAAAAATAACAAAAATTTATTTTTATTTAAATTAGTACCGGTTTTTTTATAAAAAACCGGTACTAAATGAATTAAAATTTTCGATTTTTTCTTAAATTAATTAAATGATTTTTCGGTTTATTTTTTTAAAATTAGTACCGGTTTTTTATAAAAAACCGGTACTAAATGTATTATTTTTAGCACCGATTTTTTATAAAAAACCGGTACTAATATTGTTTCCTTCCTCCTTTACTACCGGCTCATTAGTATCGGTTTTTTGTTGCTGTTAGTATCCCCTATTATTAGTACCGTTGCAAAACCGGTACTAATGATAGGAAAAAAACCGGTACTAATAATTTTATTTGGCGTAGTGAGTTATGGTTTTTTGTCGTTCTGAATTGTTTTAATGATTGATTCTATATAAATTAATATGATTGTATTTTTTTAGTTGTTATTGTGGTCTTATTTTAATTAATTTTCAATCATCTAAACTTTTGTAGTTGTTATCTTAATAATTAATTTATAGTTTTTCTTAGCCTTTCTTTCAAATACATTTTTTGTAGAAATTTTTTGTAGTTGCTACTGGGTCCTAAGCCACACCAAGTTTCGATTACCATTGACTATCCTAAGTCATGGATTAAAGGAGAATTTTTAGATTTTTCAATTGAAACCCTAAATACAGGGAGCATCTCCTTTGTACCGAAAGAGTTTTCCAAAAAATTAAACCTTGATCCCACCCTACAATTATCCCCCAACAATCATTCACAAGCATTCTATTCAAACAATATACAATCTAAATTAAAAAATATACATATAAAAAACTAACCTCGTTTCAACAACTTTTTTCTACATTTAAAATTAATTCTATCAATTTTAACAATTTTCTTTAATTTTTAAATATTTAATTATCAAAAACTTAATTATTAAATGTAAACAAAATCAATGATGAAGATGATAGAATCTTAGAGATGATCTTAAGCAATTCCCATTTTACTAAGCAGTCGCATATGAATTATTTGCTAGACATTTTACTAACTGAACAAATAATTGGCTACCAAAATAATTTATTAGCCGACTAATTGAACAGTAAAATAGTGCTGTTTGTTATAATTTTATGCATAACTAGACTTCATGATTTTCAGAAGTATAATTTATTTATTAATCTGATGTTTAGAGAATATTTTATTTTTATATATAGAGTACTAATTTGTAAAATTTTTAAATTTTCAAAATCATGTTTTAGACGTATTCTTAAAAAATGGTTGGTACAATATTATTAGTTTAACGTAATCTCAATTTCCCTATAAAAATACAGATCCAAAAATAGTTACACACTATATCTAACATCTAAACACCTAACAGGTAGTGTTTACACGCTATATCTAACATCTAAACACCTTAACAGATCTAGTGTAGGACATCTCAATGGCTAGTTCCTGGGGTAAAATTTAAAAAATTAAGAGTCGTGTACGTAACTTTGAGCTGTGCCTGGGCTAAAAAAGTGCTTGGACTTTTGGTAGAGAGATAATAATTTTGTAAAGTTTGACCTGGGACTAATTTTTTGCTCCCAGCGCTTATTCCGTACGATTTTGATAGCTTAGGTTCTTTTTTCTTTGAATTTTTTTTAGCGGAAGTGTTCACGATTTTCCGTTTAATAAAGAAATAAATTGAGCAACATATCTATTTACATTGCTAGTAAATTGAACAATATATCTTTATTGTCTTACATTATTTTGTTTAATTATTTGTATAAGGACATATTTTGCTAGTATTATTAAATGCATTCAATAGTTTGAGAACTAATTATTTGTGCAACTTGTGTTATATCAACCGTTGTTACTAAAAATAGGATAAATCAAACTGAATTTACTCCTGCGATGTTTACCCAACCAGCTAAAGCTAGAGAGTCCACAAAACATCTTGCTCCCCATTGTAGCAAACAACAAAAGAAACCTTCGTTTACAAATAAATTTTCATTTTGTTAAAAAAAGCATAATGAATAATGAGAAAGTGAAAACACAGATGATTCCACTATTTGCATATTTACATTAACAATATCACAATGTTTAAAAAAAAAATGAACAATCTTCTGCTCTATCATTAGAAATATGTTTTGCCTACTAAGCTCTCATCCAACTTAAAAATTTATGCTGCACTCACTTAAAAATATACCGTTATATCAACCTATGCTGCACACCTAACCAAAAGAAATAATAGAGAGTATAGATTAAATTAAAATTTTATATAAAAGTTTGATCTCCTAAAACGAAGTATGTACATAAAAAAATCTGTATGGACATAATACTAGCGGGATAGGAGGGAGCACATCTTTAGAACCCAAGACAATTTGTTGGTACCGTACAAAAGCCTTACAGAACTAAAGATAAGGAGGGTGGAGGGACCCAATTTAGCCGTAACATTGCCTAAATGAACCAAAATTCATTTGATTGACCAGAACCAGAGTTTTGTAGTCAAATAGGAATGAAAAAACTCTGATAAGAATGCATATACAATATTTATTTAGTTTTGGCAGATTAAGTTGTTTGTAACCTGAAGCACGCATTTCTTTGAGAGTAGTGGCAAGCCAATCTAAGCCCTCATATAGGCCATCACCTTTCAGGGCACATGTGCCTTGAACGTGCCATATGCGATTCCTCAGATCATATACCCCCAAACCCTCACATACTTCTGCTGGTGTCATTGCTCCTTTCTAATTTTTTTTAAAGAAAAGGAAAGTGGAAGAAAGGTGGGATGAGCTAACCACTATCAACTAATATAAGAAATCATTTTAAACTTGTCCATTGTATGTGCAGAAGTGTGGCTAATAGCAGTCAAATAAGTGCCTGGTTATACAACTTTTAACATGGTAATGTACCGGAATTGTTTGGATCTGGTAGTAGTGCAGACAGACAAACAATTCCTCAGTAAAAAGAAAGGCAAGGAAATATTACCATGTCCTGCTTGTTTGCAAAGACCAAAATCACACTATTAAGCATCAAAGGATCATTAATTATGGTCTGCAAGAGGAAACACAATATAAAATATCAGTGCTTAAGTGTAATGACTGCCATAATTATAAAAAACTAAATCAGAAGTAAAATAAACCTGAAATTCTGCCTTAGCTTTCCCAATTCTTTCTCTGTCCAGTGAATCAACCACATAGATCTACAGAGACACAATTAGTTAGAAAAACTCTACACACTGAAATTCTTCTATAAAAAAAATTTAGCTTGTTCTGCACCACATCTATCATTGCTCTCGAAGATGGACAATGGTCCACCATTAGCAGCATGCTAAACCAGTCAAAAGTTTAACTTGCAATAAAATGGCCGTTACACTAACCGGGTTTCTAATAAACTGCCAGCCATGGTACTGGTTCTGTTCTAAACTATTTGGCATAGATGTCCCAAATGCTCATTAGCAGTTCCACAAAGTATCAGTCAGGCCCTCTACTGGTGGAAAACAGATAATTGGAATCTTGTAACTTGTAGCCACCAGAATTAAATGAACAACATGTATGAGATGGTAATTTTAATTTTGCGTACCAATCCATCAGTATTGGAGAAGTAATGCCTCCAAAGAGGTCTGAGCTTCTCTTGCCCCCCTACATCCCAGACTGTGAATACCACATTCTTATACTGCACTTTCTCTACATTAAAACCTGTATGCAGATACCATAAATTGCTCAATGCTAAGTCAATGTTGTTAGCCCATTTCAGGCTTAACAAAATTAAGAAAACTTATTTTCATTGCAATGCAAGTGAAAAATGTTTAAATGCATAATCAAATGCAGAATCAGGGCTTTTTGGATCAAACTGAGATAAAGGATTATTTAGGCTTATTTGATCATCTCCAAAAAAAGAAAAGGCTTATTCGACAAGTTGGACCATTGATTCTATTTTTTCACTGTAACAAAAGGCTTAATGCAATTATTCTTTACACTAACAAAATAACAAAATTGTTGTTGCCTATCGGTTCTAACCACCACAAACTTGCAAATTAATGGATACACAGATGTTAAGTGCCTACCAATTGTAGGTACAGTGGATAGAACTTCTCCAATGTGCAGCTTGTACAAAATAGTGGTTTTACCAGCAGCATCCAAGCCAAGCATCACAACCTAGAGTCCAAAACATCACAAATCAAAAGAGGCATCCCTCTCCTTTTGAAGAAAGTTATCAGGACATGCAAGTACAATTCAGGGGATGCTCATGATATTTCTCATTTTCAAATTTCAAGCGGTACAGATTCTCATTTTTTTTAAAAAATTGCAGGCAAAGTAACTTCCTTAATCAGAAGCTCAGAACCTATAATTGAAAATAGGAAGTACTTTTGTCTCCAGTAGTAACATTCTACTAATAAAATTTATAAAAAAATATCACAATATCTAAAAATAGGAAAAAAAAAACGAAATAAATCGTAGACCCTTCATTAAAATAACAAAATTATCCTAGGTCATTGCTGCTCTGAGCAATTTTGCAAAGGATAATGTAAGAGAACTAAAAATTATAAAACCACAAAAAAGGGATTAAAATAGAGAAAGAAGTACCCTCATATCTCGCGTGCCAGACAAGGCATCGAAAAGTTTCCTAAAGACCTGACCCATTTTCCTCCAAACCAACAAACTCTCTAATTAGAACTTGAATTCGCAAAGTTTAAATTTGATTAGGCTGGATTGGAAATATATAGGTTCTCTTTCTCTTTCGTGGTGGAAGGAAACAGCCAATAGAGAAAAGAAAAGAAAGGTGGGAGCAAATATTCCCCGCTGGCGCTGGCGTTGGTAGGTAGTTCTACCAAACTAAAACTAAAACCATGCTCCAATTTGGACCCATGTGTCGGCGAGACCAATGATACTTTTCTTTTCTATGATCTGTCAAATTGGGAAACCTTTTGTGCTTTTACCCGGAAAATTATTGTATTTACATCCCCAAAACCAAATTCTTTCATTTTTTTTTTATTTAAGACGGCCTATAAATAATAATTATATTATATTTAATTAGTGATAAATTGATACTTCCAGCTTTCCTAGTAAAATAAATTGATTTTGTATGGATACCTGTACGATTTTGTTATACAGAAAGCAGAGGTGGAAGTCAACATTTGAACAATGAGGAGAGCAATAAGTAGAGCAAATTATTTAATTATTTCCCAAAGTATAGGATTAATTTTAGTTTCAGAAAAAAAAAGAAAAGATGAAAAAATAAAATAAATATATATGGTTATCATAATTTTGTTCGAAATGTCAATTGACCCACATTCCATCCGGAGAGTTCCTTTTGTCAGAAAGTATAAACCATATATAAATTCTACTTTATACATACACATAGTATAAACTTCATAATGTAATATGCTGATTTTTTGTATAGTTTATTTAACCTATATAATTTATATTTGGTTTGCATGATGTGGTATATGCTTGTCGACATCAAACTTATACATATTAACTTATTTCACACTTTGAACTCGTCGAATATTATGTCAGCGCGATGAACTCTCATGGACGATTATTCACGAAACCTTTGTATGTTTTTTTTTTTTTTGAAAAGCAGAAATAAAGAAAACCGAATGCAAGCGCTTTCGGGGATTGTGTAGTCAACCAGTCGTTTGCGTAAGAAATATTTAATAGTTACAAAAACAATATTTAAGAAAGTTTTATAAATATTTTATATGACGTTGTCTTTTACTTCTATTTATTATTTGAGATATGCTAAGCATGGTACATGAATATCTCGTCCAACATTTAACCCTAGCTGAATTGAAGATCCTCCGAGGCAGTCACCAGTCATTATGCAATTTTTGCTGTGTTATTTTACTACATAATATTTTACATCTCAAGCTTTCAAAACCAGAACTAAATTCTATAACAGTTCAACCATTCTTTCTTTAATCAACGGTTAGAATTTTGTTCTTTGGAAGGTATCCAAGTATGATATAATATATGAGTTACACTTTTACATTACTGGGCTGGTACTTAAGAGCATATCAAAACTAGTACTTTCATCAAAATTTACACATTGCAAAGTCAGGACAGATCAAGGGCATGTAGCATTACATTTGAGTTTGCTGACGTCTGACGACGACAAATAAATATATATATAATGAGGTTGGCTAGTGTACTCTCGAAAAATAAGCTTATTGATAACAATAAAAATATAATAATTATAACTTCAGCTTATTATGAAAAAGAGGCAAATATAATTGAGAATAATGTCTCGGTAAAAAAAAAATGGAATATCTATAGCACTTATCATTTCCACACATATACAGGAGGGATCAGTTACAATTCTACAATTATTCTTTTCAGTTTGTATCTCTTAGCAAAAGCAACATATGCAACAAAATTGACAGCACTTAAACAGCATAGACTCCAAAAAAAATAATCAAGGTGTCCCCTGTTCAAATCATCTGGTATCCACCCTGAATTACCACCCGTGCCAGTTAAGGCCGTTACAAGGGTCACAATAAAGGAGCTCAAATAATTGCCAAGAGAAATCGCTAGCAGCGAGAAAGATGTGCACATGCTTTTCATCGAATCGGGTGCTTCATCATAGAAGAACTCCAATTGGGTTATGTATGTAAACATCTCTGAACCAGCAATAAGGAAGTACTGAGGCAATTGCCATGCAATGCTAATAACATCTCCGTTTCGAACACTCTCCAGCCGTCTCATCTCCACAAAAGCAGCTACTGCCATTGTCAATATCATAAAAAAGTAACCTATTCCAATCCTCTGCAATTTTGTGGGTTCAATAGCTATTTTCGGTAGCTTGTTGTAGATTAGGACCAAAGCCATTACACATAAAACTTCAAAGGTGGAAAGAGATGCAGATGGAATAGAGATGGACATGAATTTGGTGTCCATGGCTGTGCCTTGTTGTATAAATGTTGTCCACATTTGGGAATATGCAGCTGAGTAGACTATGCCACTTGCCCAAACTGGAAGGAGTCTAAAAAGTATTTTGACCTCCTCGACTTGGGTTACAGTGCAAACTTCTGGATATTTTTTTGAATGTTCTGCTTCTGAATCCAAAAGAATAGCTGCTTTGTCCAGGAATCTAAAGGAAAAATGGTAAGTTGTTCTAAGAAAATAGTTGAACATTTAGGATAATTTTTCCTTCTTCAATTTGCTATCATTCATTTTATAGGAATTTCCCTAGCTAATTTATGCATAGCTAATAATAGCTTTAAATTGATAATTTTTCTTTATATCAATACAAAAACCAAACAGAAACCTTATTGGACACTATTTTCTTCATGCAGAATGTATAGATACATAATAAATGTAATTCAATTTCAAAACGGTAGAGGGATGCAAGTACCTGAACTCATCGGTATGTTCAAGTTTTGGAAATTTATAAACATCCTCGTGAAGGAGAGATGTATTCATCGGTAGCTCCAATCTCACATTCTTCAAAGAGCAAACCAAGACCTGAAACAAGCTCTTTAATGGACTCCCTTGTGGCACTTTCAGGTGGAATATCGGCGTGGCTAACACAAATCCACAAAATGCAACAGCAATACAAAGAGTTGAGATACCGAATCCAAGAGCCCAACTTACATATTCCTGTATCCATATAATACAAATTCCGGAACTGATAACCCCAAAATCTATGCACAAATAGAACCAGCTGAAAAATTGTTGCTGTTTCTCTCTCTCTCTGGGGTTTCTGTCATCAAACTGATCAGCACCAAATGGAAGTAAAGATGATCGAATGCCTCCAACACCAAAAGCCATGAGATATAGTCCCAGGAAGAACAATATACTATTGAATCCATTTGTAGAATCACATGGTTTTGCATAACAGATGATCTGGCGTTCTATTAGGAAAGCAGAAAATGTCGCAAGTATTGTTCCCTGTAGTATAAAACAAGCACACAAAAAAATATTATAGTATTCAACCCATGCGTACTTGACAACATGGTAATCTGTGATGTCTGGTAGTGATAAAACTTAGGTGGTGGAAAACTCGACTGATACATAATAGTGGTTTTATTCCCGAACTTTGTATACCACACTGATATTGCATCAGAAGAATGTACCAATTAGTGTCTTTGGCTAAAATGATACATGTATGTAAAGATCAATTGCATCCTGATTTCTACAGATAAGTAAAGTTGTACATTATAGGCGCAGAAAAAAAAGATGGATAGAATAGCAGGAGGCAGAATAAACGAGGATTGAATTCGACATATAACAAATATGAGAAGCATTCAATCTGTCATATAGAAATTGCCCTGGTGTGAGTGAGGAGCAGATATTCCTGCAATTTCCTAAACTATAATTTCTATAAACAGAACATAGAGAAGATAAAGTAGTGATATTTTCAGTATTTTTCAAAGAAATTAGGAGAGGAAAGACACAGTGATATTAGTTTTCCTACTAGCCGCAAAGGCATTAGAGATATTTCATGTTTTGCAAGGTTATACTTATACAACTATACATTACTCTTTTAGGTAAGGGTGCATTTTAAAATTGACCGATGTTTAAGAAATATAACATGACATACGGTGAGATATAAAACAAGGGAGAATAAAACAGTCTTGTATCTTCCCAGATATGCATCAGCTATGAAAGCTCCTACAATTGGCACAAAGTAGCTGACACCATACAAAGTCATCACACTGGCTGCATTTGAAGCAGTACTTCCATGTAGCACGGTCTGCAGGTATACAACCAAGTTATTTGTCACGCCATTAGAAGCTGTACTGTCCAAGCATTCAAATCCTGCCATTGGATGAGAAAGTCAGAGAATTCATTTCTTGATTATTGAATTATATGGATGACTACCATTTCAGCTTCTGGCCGGGAGAAACAAATCGAGATTTGACTACATATGACCTCACTTCAACCAATTTCTGATCCTTCTTTAAGACAATTTGTTTACATATTGTGTTGTTCAGAGAAAAAGATAAAAGTTGCTACATAATGATTTAAGCACCTGAAAGTATGCCGAAGCTTGACAAAAGAAGTAATGCTAAGTAGTAAATAGTTTCTTGGACATGCACAAGCAACAAAATCAGAGCAAAATTTGAACACCTTTTGTCTTTGACTATCTATCACCATTGAGTTCCTGATCAGTGCTAAGACCTAACATGATATGACCAACCAACAGCAACATGCTGCTAGAGGTGGTGTTAATTTTTTTTTTCACACTAAGAAGACCTATCTGGAAGTTGTAGCAATAGAAAGCCAAGGTTATGACCTAAAATGATTGCCCGTGCTCTTGGATCAGCTTTCTTATCTTGCAAAAGGGGTTCTTCTTCGTAGGCAAGTACTGTTGTCATTTCATCCTTTTCGTTCTAGACCTGTCACCCTAAAACCAAAAGAGAGAAAAAGATTGAAGGCTTTATTAATATTACATTTCTATACAAAAGGACATTCATTTGCAACTGCAACCATAACTGCTCTTATCCAGTGGCCTGTTTTAAATTTTTAATGGAACTCTCCATCTTGTTTCCTTTACTGACAGTATATATAGTTAAAATTTGCCGTAAATATTTACCAGATGAAACATTATTATGTAAAGGCCTCAAAATACCACCTGAGATAATTGGTACTATTTCTAGAAAACATATATCATTTTTTTTATATAATTTCATAGTGTCATAGACGTACTTCAGCTACTGGTAACAAAGTTTATAGAAAGGAAAAACAAACTGGTGTTCAAGGAGGACCATGAGCAAAATCAGCTTTAAAAAAAAATCGAAGCATCAGATAATACCCAACTGAACAAAAGTTTTGGCGGTTTTAATGTAGAAACAAAATGGTAGAAAATTTCTACGGCAGTTAATGCTCTCGGGCACTGTATCTGCCACCAAGCAGTTAATGCAACAGGAACTGCATAATAAAGTACGTCTCTATGCTAATCCCATGTGTTAAAAGAGCAACATTGGCCCAAAAGCCCATAGTGAAAAATCTGGAATTTTCTTGAGTCCATCACCGACATTGTTGGCTCAAGTATTTTCTAGAAATTGTTAGTATAATCTATATAGCATGTAGAGATGTAATGTATAATCTAGAAACATCATCAACCGACATTTGAGTCCTATAAATAGGATGCTATGCAATAAGTTTAAATCATCCAAGGAAAGCAAGCAAGTAAAGCAAAGCTAAATAAAGGGCAATCCAAGCTAAGTTAAGTAAAGAGTGCTAGTAGTTAGGAGGTGTAGGAATATTGTGAGAAGTAGAGTTGTATTCTTGGAGGTATAATATTTGAGTAGTAGAGGTTGTAACGATAGTTTGAGTGATAATTAAGAAGTAAGTTGGATCATAGCGCCTCGCCTCTACTCAACAATCTGGTATCAGAGCCAGTTCGAGCCAGTGGTGTCGGAGGATCGGTCGGGTTTTCTTGTGAAGGTCACGCACAGCGTCGGGAGTTTGCGATTCCTAGAAGAGGCTTGCTAGACGTCGTCAACCTAGCCGAAGCCATGGATTTCGCAGGTACGACTAGTGGTCTTAAGAAATTAAATAACACCAATTATATAAATTGGAAAACTTGCATAGAGTCCTACCTACAAGGTCAGGACCTATGGGAGGTAGTCGGCGGATCTGAGACAACTCCGCCGGAGGTTGTAGAGACCACGGTACTAGTAGATGAACCAAACCAGACCCCAACCCAGACCGGGAGAAGAACTCCATCCGTAGAGAAATCGAAAGAAACCGAGGCTCTACGGAAATGGAAAATCAAGGCCGGAAAGGCTATGTATGTGCTCAAGACAACCGTAGAAGAAGAGTTGCTTGTGTACATACGAGATGCGGCCACGCCTAAGGTCGCATGGGACACTCTGGCAACGCTATTCTCCAAGAAGAATGATGCCCGCCTCCAACTACTCGAAAGCGAGCTCATGACAATCTCACAAGGGAGCATGACGATCAATCAATACTTCACCAAAGTGAAGTCGTTATGCAACGAGATTGCACAACTTGACCCCGAAGAGAAGATTAGCGAGCAGCGCATGCGAAGGATCATCATCCACGGCCTTAAATCCGAGTATAGCGGGTTCATAGCGGCGATCCGAGGATGGCCAACTCAGCCAACCTTATTGGAGCTCGAGAATCTGCTCGCGAACCAAGAGGCTCTAGCGAGGCAGATAGCCGGAGTCTCGCCACAGCAGGAAGAAGAGGCGCTATTCAGTAGCCGAAGGAAGGGTCGATCTGACTATGAGTCGAAAGGCAAACCCAGTCACAGGCCAAACCAACAAGGAAGGCCGAAGGGGAGAAGTAACTCTTCAGGGGGAGCTCGCAATCAGAGATACAATAATCGCCAGCCCGATGATCGAGACGATAGATGTTACAACTGTGGCAAAAGAGGACATTATGCTCGAGAATGCCGGTCCAAGAAGAAAGTCCAGGGGAACATGGCAACGTCAAGAGACGGACGACATGACAAGAGTCATGAAAGCAGCAGCGAAGACGACTGGGATGTCGAAGCTGCCTGTGCGGTTGCAACTATTGACTCAAAGGAGGAGCAAGAAGAGAAGCATGAGGTTGCTCTGACTGCGGTGTCCAAGTCAGAGAGAATCAACTATGAGAGTGACTGGATTGTCGACTCTGGTTGCTCAAACCACATGACGGGTGACATCAAGAAACTCGAGGACTTGGAGAAATATAATGGGAGGCAGGTGATCGTGACTGCCAACAACTCCAAGCTGCCGATCGCTTACATCGGTAAGACAATGATTCCCTCTCGCTTCAACCCAGAGCAAATTGAGTTGCAACGAGTCTATCACGTTCCCGGCATGAAGAAGAACCTATTGTCAGTCTCACAACTGACCGCACAAGGAAACTATGTATTGTTTGGACCGCAAGAAGTTAAGGTGTACCGCAATATAAAGGCGTCAGGCACACCGATCATGGAGGGTCGAAGAATGGAGTCAATCTATGTGATGTCGGCAGAATCGGCCTACGTAGACAAGACTCGGAAGAATGAAACTTCTGATCTCTGGCACGCACGACTAGGGCACGTGAGCTATCACAAGCTGAAGCTCATGGTCGAGAAGTCTATGGTCAAGGGCCTATCAGACATGGAGGTACGCACTGACATAGTATGTGCGGGTTGTCAGTTTGGTAAGGCACATCAACTTCCTTACCAACAATCAAAGTTTAGAGCTAAGGAGCCCTTGGAGTTGGTTCACTCAGATGTCTTTGGGCCAATTAAGCAAACTTCCATAAGCGGCTCAAAGTACATGGTGACATTTATCGACGACTTCTCGAGGTACGTGTGGGTGTACTTTATGAAAGAAAAATCGGAGACACTTTCCAAATTCAAGGAGTTCAAAGAGAAGGTGGAAAGTGCGCTCAACAAAAAGGTACGGTGTCTTCGCACTGATAATGGAAGAGAATATGTATCACATGAGTTTGACACCTACCTAAAGAAACACAAGATCCGACGACAGTTAACCTGTCCCAACACCCCACAACAAAATGGCGTAGCAGAAAGGAAGAATCAACATATTGCCGAAACATGTCGAAGCATGATACACGCCAAGAATGTGCCAGGGAGATTTTGGGCCGAGTGCATGAAGACGGCGGCACACATCATCAACCGTCTACCTCAAGAGAAGATGGGCTTCATCTCACCATTCCAGAAGCTTTGGAAGATCAAGCCCACAGTAAGTCACTTCAAAGTTTTCGGTTGTGTGTGCTATGTATTCGTGCCTGATCATCTTCGAACCAAGTTCGACAAGAAGGCGGTACGATGTATCTTCGTCGGCTACGACGATGAAAGAAAGGGCTGGAGGTGTTGTGATCCTACAAACGGACGCATTTATACTTCAAGGAATGTAGTCTTCGACGAAGCCTCGTCATATTGGACATCTAAAGATATAATCCAGTCTGAAACGAAAGACGTGGAGACAGAGATAGAAGAGATGGCAAAAGACGTAGCACGAGATGATCACGAGGTCCAAGATGACGAAGGTAAGACCTCAACTCCTTCAAAATCCAAGAGTCCATGGCAGACATGAGTGCATGAAGAAATTCAAGATGTGACTCCACAACTGCCAGAAGAAGTTGAAGAATTTCCTCCACCACTTCGGAGATCGTCTCGAGAAAGACGACCAAACCCGAAATATGCGAATGCCGCAGTCATTGAGGATTTTGAGCCAACGTCTTATGAAGAAGCGGCAAAGAGTGACAAGTGGAGAAAAGCGATGGAGGAGGAGATGGCGGCTTTGAGGCAGAACCAAACATGGGAGTTAGTGCCTAAGCCAGAAGGAGTAAAGCCAATCTCGTGCAAGTGGGTATACAAGGTGAAGACCCGAGCAGACGGATCGATAGAGAGATATAAAGCTCGACTAGTCGCACGAGGATTCTCGCAGCAGTATGGACTAGACTATGATGAGACGTTTAGTCCAGTAGCGAAACTAACAACGGTACGTGTTCTACTAGCCTTAGCTGCAAGCAAAGGATGGAAACTTTGGCAGATGGACGTAAAGAATGCCTTCTTACACGGTGAGATTGATCGAGCCATATACATGAACCAACCACAAGGTTTCGAGAGCAAGGCACATCCGGAGTATGTGTGCAAGCTAAAGAAGGCATTGTACGGTCTCAAGCAGGCTCCAAGAGCATGGTACGGGAAGATAGCTGAGTTTCTCGTACAAAGTGGCTACACAGTGGCAACATCGGATTCGAGCTTATTCACCAAGGAAGTCGGGGGCAAGATCGCTATAGTCTTGGTGTACGTAGACGATCTCATCTTGACCGGAAACCTTACAGAAGAAATTCGACGAACGAAGGAGAATTTGTCAGTCCGGTTTCAGATGAAGGAGCTTGGAGAACTCAAGCACTTTCTTGGGCTTGAAGTTGAGAAGACGAAAGAAGGTATGTTCCTTTGTCAACACAAATATGCAAAGGACCTTCTAGAGACATTTGGAATGTTAGAATGCAAGCCACTATCAACACCAATGGAGCCAAACCTCAAGCTTCGTGCTGGAGAAGGGAAGGATCTAGAAGACACTCGAATGTATCGACAGTTGGTCGGTAGCCTCATCTATTTGACGCTTACTCGACCAGACATAGCCTATGCAGTCGGAGTAGCAAGTCGTCACATGCAAAATCCCAAGAAGCCACATCTAGAAGCAGTCAAGAGGATATTGCGATATGTGAAAGGTACTTTAGACTACGGCATCTTATATCGTAGAGGTGAATGCCAAATGACGGGTTATTGCGATGCCGATTATGCTGGAGACTGTGATACGAGGCGATCAACAACTGGGTACGTTTTCAACTTAGGATCTGGAGCAGTGTCTTGGTGCAGCAAAAAGACAACCTACGGTATCCCTTTCCACGACGGAAGCAGAGTACAGGGCAGCAGCTATCGCAGCACAAGAGAGCACATGGCTAGTGCGACTACTAAAAGATCTTCATCAACCAGTTGATCAAGTGACACTTCATTGTGATAACAGGTCAGCAATATGTTTAGCAGAAAATCCGGTGTTTCATGCAAGGACCAAGCATATTGAAGTTCACTACCACTTCATAAGAGAGAAGGTCCTACAAGGCGAAATTCACATGGAGTTAACATCGACAGAAAAGCAAGTCGCTGACATCTTCACAAAGGCTCTCAATGCAAAGAAGTTCGAAGAAATACGTGAACAACTTGGAATCATCAGAAGACCGAAAGTCAAAGGGCTCAATGTTGAGGGGGAGTGTTAAAAGAGCAACATTGGCCCAAAAGCCCATAGTGAAAAATCTGGAATTTTCTTGAGTCCATCACCGACATTGTTGGCTCAAGTATTTTCTAGAAATTGTTAGTATAATCTATATAGCATGTAGAGATGTAATGTATAATCTAGAAACATCATCAACCGACATTTGAGTCCTATAAATAGGATGCTATGCAATAAGTTTAAATCATCCAAGGAAAGCAAGCAAGTAAAGCAAAGCTAAATAAAGGGCAATCCAAGCTAAGTTAAGTAAAGAGTGCTAGTAGTTAGGAGGTGTAGGAATATTGTGAGAAGTAGAGTTGTATTCTTGGAGGTATAATATTTGAGTAGTAGAGGTTGTAACGATAATTTGAGTGATAATTAAGAAGTAAGTTGGATCATAGCGCCTCGCCTCTACTCAACACCATGCTTTTTTGTAAATTGAGATACTTCTTACACTTCTTGGTCAGAAGGTTCTGTTATACTTCTTACATACCTTAATTAATGTAAATAATTGGTTACGATTCCAGAGTTTTTAGCCACTTTTTAGTTAATGTTGTATGTTGTAAGAAAGATGAATATGTTTAACTTTTAATCTTATATTTGCATTAGAAAAAGCTTTTATAATACTTCCCCATGAGGGCAACTAATTAATTATAAAATTATCTCACAATCAAAGGTTGAGAGGGAAAGCAACCGTGCTAAATAAAAAAAAGAAATTGCTAAAGAAAGTCGCTGACAGGCAAGCAGCAAAACTAGCAATAAAAGAAGAAACTGATTTCTTTCTTCTCCATTTCTCGAAAGGAAGTATTCATTAATAGGTCTGAAAGAAGAGATCATTGATTTTCCTATCTACCTCCAGTCCCTTAAACAATGGAGATTACGGAGCTCTACTATTCTCATTTAACGTCAAAGATATGAAACTGATGTGTGGGTGACCGGTCTCTTTCAGTTTGTTGAGCCTTTCGGTCGTTTTGGGCCGATACGGACTGATGATCGGTCATGTAAAATTTATTGCCGAAAATCACTTGTAAAAAATTAGATGCCCATGTTTTCCCAAAAAAAAAAAAAAAAGAAAGAAAGAAAGGTGAAAAAAAAGTTTCTACTAATTTCAGAGTGGAGCAAAAAAGCTCCGTTGACTCACGTACAGAAATGAAATTTTCTTACTCAGTACTAAATTCTACTCATTTCTATTTTTCTTACTGAGTACTTTTTTTTTTTTTTTTCTTCCTCCGTCCAATGGCCCTCTTCATGACTAATCTAGTGCGATCAACATGCGAGATAAAGCAAGATATTAAGAATCGGAAAGAGGGAAGCGTACCTGAATTTGCGCCTTTTGCTCTCCACTTGCTTTCTATGGGCTCCGGCTGTAGTAGTATGGCGAAGGAAGGAGAACAGGCGAAGCGAGAGATTAGAGGGAAGAAGAAAGAGTAGGAGGGGAAATTTTGGAGAAAATGAAAGTGATTTAAATGTGAGTATGTGACGTGCGGTGGTGAGTCTGGGTTCGGTCTCTTTCAGTTTCAGGTTCCCTCAACATATTTTTTGACTAGGGCTTAAGGGGCATGCCATAAATGTTATTAGGTATCCAATTCGCATCCTCGACAGTCATTTAAAAAGACTGTGCCGAGCAGTCCTTTTAGGCTGTCCGTCCGATCTGGATCTAAGGACGCGCGAGAGATCGCTCATCTCCATCTCTCTTTTCGCTCTGCCCCTCACTGCCCGAGTCCCAGAAATTAAAAAAAAACTCTCGATGGAGAACTGAGACTTCTCTTCCTCAGATCCTCTCGCGTTCTCTCTCTCTCTCTCTACTCCACGTTGCTTTTTTCTCGACTCCAAGTTTAAGAAAATCACATTCTTTATTTCTCCAAACATGCAATTGAACCATGACTACATTTCCAAGTTTAAGAAAATCGCATTCTTATGCAAGGATTCTGGTACAAATCATAGTGGTCTGCATAATGCACTGGGAGTGGTGGTACATCAAGTCTCAAATCACTTCTTGGATCCATTGTACAGGAATCTAAATTCTGGTATATACAAAGAGCCTGGAATGACTTGAGAACAAACTGGGTATTATAGAGTAAATGGATAGAAATGGCAAACAAAGAATGAATGATCTACACTTAAATTGAACAATGCCCATAAACAGTAAAAGCCCATACTCAGCTATAGGGATGAAATAGTTGTATTCAACCTTAATTGCTGATTTATTTGTTCCAATCAACCTTTATTTGCACATCAAGCTTACTTTTTCAGTACAAATAATATAGCATATCCATGCAAGCACACTAAAAAGAATAGTATATCCAAGCACTAGTATAAGCAGATAAGTGAAATGACATATTCATTCCAATCTTCTTAATTTCAAAATTACAAAGATCAAAGAATGATTATAACTACAAACAGGACTTAATCATAACACTATTATTTCCTTCATTTCTTTTGTTGTTGTTTCTTTTCTTCTAATTTGCTTTTATTTCTACTAATTGCTTCTTCACTTCTCTGATTGCTTCATTGCTTCAGAATTCTAATTTGCTTTCATTTCTTCATCATTGCTTCTCCAAGCACTCTTATGACTAAACAAAAGATCAAGAAAATAAATCTTCTTAAATGTAGTCATAGTTTCCCAAATAAATTAGTGAACTACAACAATAAAAAAATAAAAGATCAGTCTATCGAAAAGGGAAGAACTACGGCAACTGAATTAGTGAACTACAACAATAAAAACAGGATCATCTAAATCAAGAACAGACAGAGGTACAATTACAATATGTATAAATTCACCTCCCAACAGCATAAGATACACCCTTAGTTTCTTCCCCTCTCTTAATTTCGTAAAACGTTTATCGAAAAAAAAATCCTAAAACAGAAGTCTTTCAATACTTAAAAGATGACCAATTGGTTCTCAAATGCCTATAACACCTAATAGATGACCAATTGATACACAATATGTTTAAACTATAAAAATAATATCTGCACCAAATTGTTTGGTTCTCAAACTGAGATGTAACCAGTATCTAGTATACCAGTACAAGACTCAGGTAAGGCAACCAACCGTATCCAAAATCTAGTATGATAGCACTTGCAGAAACATAACTAGTAGGCGGGAGACATGATAATGCTCGGGAAATTTTATATCTGTAATTCCATTAACAACATTAAGACAGGTTCTGCAAAGTAATTTGGTTGAGGCTTCCATCAGAGGAGGAAGAGGCTTCCGTGTAGGGTTTCGTGGAAGAAGGGAGCACCTTTCGTCTAGGGTTTTGAGGCTCCAACGAGAGAGAGGCTTTCTGTCGCTCGCTTCGCGAAGATTGGCGTTAGAGAGGAGGGAAAAGGTAGATGAGACAACGCGAGAGAGAGAGAGCGAGAGAGAGAAAAGTCTCAGCTCTTCGAGAGTTTTTTTTCTTTTTCTTTTTGTTTCTGGGACTCGGGCAGTGAGGGGCAGAGTGGAAAGAGAGACGGAGATGAGCGATCTCACGCGCGTCTTTGGATCCAGATCGGACGGACAACATAAAAAGACTGCTCGGCACAGTCCTTTTAAATGACTGTCGAGGATGCGGATTGGTACCTAATAACATTTATGGCATGCCCCTTAAGCCCTAGTCAAAAAATATGTTGAGGGAACCTGTCAAAAAATATGTTGAGGGAACCTGAAACTGAAAGAGACCGAACCCAGACTCACCACCGCACGTTACATACTCACATTTAAATCACTTTCATTTTCTTTAAAACTAAATTACTTAAATATTTTAAACTGGTACCTCACGATTTTGATGTCAATGCGTCAGATTTTTAGAGGTGATGATTAAGATAGCGTTATAATAAACTATTTTTTTTTTCATTTTAATGAAAAGAGTGGTGAGCAATTCAAGTTCACTTGTTTCAAAAAAATATATATAAAATAAACTGAGTTAAAATAATGTTATATACCATTACACTATTTAATTTTAAATATTTAGATACTAATATAATTATGAGATAAACTATAGTATTACGCAAAAGTAATTATTTCGAACTCATATATCGTACATTAGAAAACAAAATGCAGAAATAGGGGACTGAAACAAAGAAAAAAAGAAAAATATCTCATATCTCGCGTGCCACACTAGGCGTCGAGGAGTTTCCTTAAGACCTGCTCCATGTTCTTCAAAATCAACGAAAGCTCTAATATACATGAAAATTATGTAAGTTGATCACGATTCGAATCTATGCTTTCTTTCTCAGTTACCAAATAAATATTATTAAAAAATGAATCATCTTGAAAAATTTTTTCTCAGTCGCCAATAAAAAGAATTACTAATCTGATTGGCAGATTAGATATATAAAAACAATAAAATTGTTAGGAAATATTTTAACAAAAAAAATCAAAGTTTCAGGCACCCTCTCTCCTGGCATGCTCTGAGGCATTAAATGGTACAAGCAGGGCCGTCAAACGTTGAAGATGAAATGGAAATCACCTGTTTCGCTTTCGTTCCGTTCTTGGTGACGGAATAGAAATGGTGTTTCATTTCTGTTCCGTTCCGTTCCGTTTTGTTCCATGAAAATTCCGTCCAAAAGCCTCTGTGTCAATTTTGCACTAAAATTTTCCATTTCAAAGTTCCACGAATCAATACCATAGTTTCGTTTCATTTCGTGTGCTGAAACACAACAAAAAAATCCAGCGTGCGAAACGGATCAACATTGACAGCGCTAGGTACAAGCAATCAATGCCGCACCTGGACATCCTTTAGTTGCAATTGGAGGTGTCCGTTTAACATGTAAAATTATATTATTTTCATTTTAACCTGCGAAAATTGGTGCACCTTTTTTAGTTACAAGTGTTGTTTCGTTTTCATCCGAGAATTGATGCAAATCACCTTTACTTTTTTTTTTGATAATAATAATATTAAAAATAATCCCTTCTAATTTCATATGATGTCATGGGACTGAAATTCAAATTAAAGAAGAAGTAATTCTGTAGCAGTTCCTATTTTCTGGACACACATTTTACGACAATTATTCATATTTCTATATATCTGTAAGATAAAATAAATATGTCCATTACATTTCTAAAATTATTCTTTTAAGCTTATATCTCTTTGCAAAAGCAACATATACAACAAAATTGACAACACTTAAACAGCTTAGACTCCAGAAAAAATAATCAAGGTGTCCCCTGTTCAAATCGTCTGGTATCCACCCTGAACTCCCATCTGTGCCAGTTAAGACCGTTACAAGGGTCACAATCAAGGAGCTCAAATAATTGCCAAGAGACATAGCTAGCAGATTGAAAGACGTACACATGCTTTTCATTGAATCAGGTGCTTCTTCATAGAAGAACTCCAATTGGGCTATGCAAGTAAGCATCTCGGATGCAGCTATAAGGAAGTACTGAGGCAGCTGCCATGTAATGCTAATAACCTCGCCATTTCTGACACTCTCTAGTCGTTTCTTCTCCACAAATGCAGCTACTGCCATTGTCAGTATTATCAGAAAGTAACCTATTCCAATTCTTTGCAATTTTGTAGGTTCACTAATCATTTTTGGTACCACTAGCTTGTTGTAAACTAGGACCCAAGCCATTACACATAAAACTTCAAAGGAGCAGAGAGATGCAGGTGGAATGGAGATTGACATGATTTTGGTGTCCATTGTTGTGCCTTGTTGTATAAATGTTGTCCACATTTGGAAATATGCGGCCGAGTAGACTATGCCACTTGCCCAAATTGGAAGGAGTCGAAAAAGTATTTTGACCTCCTCGACTTGGGTTACAGTGCAAACTTCTGAATATTTGTTTGAATTTTCTGCTTCTGAATCCAAAGGAATAGCTGCTTTGTCCAGGAATCTGATAGAAAAATGAAATGTTTTCCTAAGCAATAATAGTTAAACATTATAGGGACAATTTCCTTTTCCAATTTGCTATCATAAATTATATATACACGAAGGAGAAAGATGGAAGAACCTGTACTCATCAGTATGTTCAAGTTTTGGAAACTTATAGTCATTCTCATGAAGGAGAGATGTATCCATCGGTAGCTCCATTCTCACATTCTTCAAAGAGCAAACCAAGACCTGAAACAAGCTCCTTAATGGACTCCCACGTGGCACTTTTCGGTTGTACGTCGGTGTGCCTAACACAAATCCACCAAATGCAATAGCAATACAAAGAGTCGAGATACCGAATCCAAGAGCCCAACTTATGTATTCCTGTATCCATACTATAATAGTACCAGAACTGATAACCCCAAAATCTACGCACAAATAGTACCAGCTGAAAAACTGTTGCTTCTTTTCTCTCTCTTTAGGGTTTCTGTCATCAAATTGATCAGCGCCAAATGAAAGTAAAGATGATTGAACGCCTCCAACACCAAATGCAACAAGATATAGTCCCAGGAAGAACAAAATAGGGTTGAATCCATTTGAAGTATCACACAGTTTTGAATCACAGGTGACCTGGTGTTCTATTAAGAAAGCAGAGAGTGTGACGAGTATTGTTCCCTGTAGATACAGGAGGAAAAGTGTAGGATAAAACAATCAACAAATTAGTATATGAAAGTACTTGTCTGTGATATTTGGTAGTGACAAGACCTAGGTGGAGTAAGACTCATATTTATACTAGGAATGTTCATTAAAACCTAGTTAAGTTAACAACTTTTTCTGTCAATCTATTGAGGAACTGATGCATAGTACCAGTTTTATACCAATATTTTGTGTACCACACAGATACAGAAACAGAAGAACGAATCAATTTAGTGCCTTTGGCTAAAATAAAACATGTACGTAGAGATGAATTGCATCCAGATTTCTACAGATGAGTTGAGTTGTAAATTATAG
The DNA here is from genome assembly GCA_028095005.1 of Rhynchospora pubera. Classification (NCBI taxonomy): domain Eukaryota; kingdom Viridiplantae; phylum Streptophyta; class Magnoliopsida; order Poales; family Cyperaceae; genus Rhynchospora; species Rhynchospora pubera. The sequence goes on from CM051462.1 coordinate 45,090,580, forward strand.
GTTGGGAACAAAAGATGGACATAATAGCAGTAGGCAGAGTACATGAGGATTGAATTCGACATATAACCATGTGAGAAGAATTCAATCTGTTATAGGAAAAGCTATCAATGAGAAGCAGATATTCCTACAATTGCCAAATAATTGTTTCTATGGACGGAACATGGAGAAGTCAAAGTTGTGATAGTTTTGGTATTTTTCAAAGTAATCAGGAGATAGAATTTTAGGGGCTTATTTTATAGTTGATTGATATTCAAGAGATAAAACATGACATACAGTTAGGTACAAAACAAGTGAGAATAAAACAGTCTTGTATCTTCCCAAATATGTGTCGGCTAGGACAGCTCCTACAATTGGCATGAAGTAGATTGCGCCATACCAAGTCATCACATTGGCTGCATTTGAAGCATTACTTCCATGTAGAACGGTCTGCAGGTACACGACCAAGTTATTGGCCATGCCATTAAGAGCTGTGCTGTCCAAGCACTCAAACCCTACCATTTAATGAGAATGTCAAAGCACTAGCTCATTGTCTTAATTATTCAATTATATGAATATGAGACTAACATGTTAGCTTCTGGCTGCTAGAAATACATAGGTTCAATTCAATCCAATTTCAATGTTGTGTTTTCCAGAAAAAAATGTGTACTTGTTGATTTAAACACCAGAAAAAAAAAATCCCCAAGCTTGGTATAAGAAATAATGCTAAGTTTTAATCAATAGTTTAATTGGCATTATGCACAAGCAGTCGAGCACTCAAGCACCAAATTCAGGGTATACTTTGGACACCTTTTGTTCTTGACTACCTACCACTTGTGAGTTCCTGATCAGTATTGATACCAAACATGATTAACTATTAATATAATGCTGCCAGAGATTTTGTTAACTTTGTTCTACTAAGGAAGACTTTTATGAGTTCCATAGAAGTGTACAAGAGAAAGCAAAGGTTAATTAGGACCTAAAATGATTGCTCGGGCTCTTGGATCAGTTTGCTTATCATCCAAAAGCGGTTCTTCATAGGTAACTGTTGTCATTTCATCCTGTTGGATCCTCGCCCTGTCATCCTAAATTTAAAAAAAAAGGAAGAATTTATATATACTAATTACATATATATGCACATAAAAAATAATAAAATATATTCATTGGGCGTGCAACCATAACTGCTGTAATCCAGTGGCCAGTCTAAAATATTTGAGGGAACTCTCCACTTTTTTCTTTGTGACGATTAATATAGTTGCAGGCGTTTTAAATATTTACCATATGAAGCACAATTGTGTAAGGACCATACAATGTTATCTGAGATGGTGAGTACCATTTGCTTGGAAGTGTATATCATTTTACATAATTTTATTGAATCAAAATATTGAGTCCTCAATTAGCTCTAGTAGTAAGAGCTAATCAATTAAAAAAGTTTCATGCAAGGCAGGATGTCAAAGTGGGCAGTGATGAGGCCCATTGACATGATTAACTTAAAGGAGTTTTTGGAGCACCACATCAGATACTACACCCAAAGATACAACGTTTTGTCAGTTTGAATTGAGAAATAAATAGGTCAAATGTTTTCAGGTAGCCTGTGTATTCTGCTACAGGAATGCTACAAAAACTGCATTATAAATTATGTTTGAATGCTGATACCAAGGTAATCTCTGCAAAGTTAGCTCTCTAGCAACAACAATTATGCAATTGACTGCCCCAAAATATCCATATTAATTATTTCTTTATGTAAAGAAATATACTTCTTATACTCCTTCCATACTATACATTATTTATGTGAATTGTGAAACAGAGTGAATTGGTCAGAAGGTTCTCTTATTCAGTGAAGGATTTGGAGAGGGTATATTGTTAATGTATATAATCGGTTGTGAAAGCACAGTTTCAGCCACTAGTTCAGTAATGTAATGCTTATAAATTATAATGAGGATGAATATGGCTAACGTTTAAGTTCTTCATTTGCATTAGAAATTTTCTTTATATAATACATTAATACTTGCTTCAATGAGCAAAAACCCATGAATTCTGAAAGTCAGCCCTCAACAGGTGGTTGAGTGAAAGCAATGTCAAGAAATAAAAAAAGAAATAATGAAGAAATGAGAAGAGGAGTTTCCATTCAGCAAGAAGCTAAACTAACAACGCTCTCGTCTCCATTTATGAAAAGGAAACATATTCTTAAACAAAGGGTATGAAAGAAGAGATTATTGTAAGCCTCTGTCTCTCCAGTCTTACAAAAATGGAGGTCACGGGGAAAAACTAAGAAGTCAAAGTCAAAGATTCATAAATTGGTATGAGGGGTGACAGACTGACAGGTATCTTTTCAGAGTCTGTCCAGTTTGTGGGCCTTTAGAGAATTGAATTTTGGACCGGTACAGACTGATTTGGGGAACACAAAAGAATTTCCAAAATTAACTTGCCTATGTTTGGGGAACACAAAAGAAAAAAAGGTTCAAAATGAAAGACATCCAGAGTGGAGGCTGTTAAGCATGCAAGCTAAGGAAATTTCAACTTTTTTCATATTCTGTCGTTGGTTTTTCTTTGTCCAATGACTAATCTGGTACAATCAATGTGCCAGTATAATGCTACCTGAATTAGCATAGTCGCAAAGAAAAATAACAAGAGCAGTCATTGGACAAAGAAAAATAACAAGAGCAGCGAAGAGTGAATGCTACCTGAATTAGCATAGTCGCACCGTTTCTCTATTTACTTGCTTTCTACAAGTTCCGGTCAGCAGCAGTAGCGGAAGGATTGTAGTGGGGAGGTTTTGTTTGTTTCTTGGAGGATAATTTTGAAGAAAGATTGGATATGTTGGATGTCAGGTATAACTTGTGGTAGTTGACTCCGAGTTTCCTTAATTGTTGATGTCTTGAATAGCCGAATAAGAGGGATTGCCAAAAGAGATGTAAGTACTATACGTAGTGGGGCATTATAGTACCTATAATCCTATATATAATGATGTTTCTTCTACTGCTTCCACTTCCCCTCTGTTTAATTTTAAAATGATGTAATAATAATGTAACGCACGTTATATATTTGGTCAAAAAAAAAAAAAACATACATAAAAAAAAGGGCTACTATCTAGGTCAGCTTCGTGACTTTGTCTGATACAATTATTATGCACAATTATACAAATGGGAGTACAGGTGTGCAAGTTAACTCCAACGCTGTGGGATACATAGTGTTCTCTTCTTAGTGGTCATTTATACGGGTTGGAGCACAAATTAGGAAATATCAAGATTTGGACAGAAAAATTTCTCTTCGCAGTACGCACTGGCACTGAACATTGGAAATTCCTCGACCAAAATGCCAACCTTTAAAAGTTTGATATTGAAGAAAGCCCAGTGATTATTTGTTCAGCCATATTATATTAGACCGGAACAATTTCAGCCCATTAATTTGGTCTTTCTAGGCCCGATTGAATGGAGCATTAGTTTTGAACATATTAGGCCTCTTTTCTGATCGGCCCAATTATGATTGAAATGATGGGAACTTGAAGCCTTTTACGGCCTGATCTATGCTGCGGTCCTGCCATAGTAGACCGAATTCACATCCTCTACCGCGTGCCGCGTTATCATTCCAACCGTCAAGAGGATTTTGATCCATAGTAGACCCTCCTCCATCTGCCATCTGCCATCTGGGCATGATCAAATTGCTGTAGTACCCTTTTATTTTATTTGTGCATCTGCATTCTGCAATGCCATTAATTCTTTTGCAAAATATCAGGCTGCATCGCGCATGATCAAATTGCTGTATACCCTTTTGTGAAGTCCCATAATATATTTTTTAAAGTTATCTTTGTATCTATCTGTAAATAAAGACTGGAAACATCGTTTTGTCACTACAATTTGAGGGAATTCTATCCTTTTCTATCACTAACACAACAGAAGATTCTAGTTCCATTATTACTGCAACTTTTGATTTACTTCTTTATTATTTCCCTTAATTACTAATTAGCTGGATAAACCACCAGATGTCCAAGACCTCCCTTCTCGGTTCATTTTGTAATACTCTTTGGTGGACTCCTGGATTCAGGAACAAAATTAACTCATTGATCCTCAATAATTCTCATCATATAATTTAAAGCATTGCGGTGTGTGAGTTTTGTAAATATTTTTAACATTTTTTTTTCTCGAAATCATAAATTTCCCGCGAACTCAACTCATGATGGATGGTCCGAGAAACATGGCCACATGATAAATGTTCCGGACATACATGCATGCCTCAGGTACTGTTTAATTTGATCCTTTCTATCTTTGGATGGAATAGAGCAAAACCTTTGTCTTATTGCTGCGGTTCCTGACACCAAAATATATCTTCTTTTGAGGGAAAATCATGGCTAGGGCTGTCAAACGTGCATAACGTACACGGAAGAAGGTACTTACGTTTATGTTCCGTATTAATTAACGTAACAATATACATTTCCGTTTATGTTATGTTATTAAAACGTAACTATAAATTGTTCCGTTTTCCGTTCCGTTTTTTAAAACGTAAGAAACGTTAAAAACGTTAAAATTTCTTACTTTTTGAATAATTAAGTCCAAAAAACAGAATACAAACATAAAAAATAGGAAAACATACATCTATTTCTACCTAATTAAGCACCAGTAACCAAGAAATAAAACATACATCTATTTCAACAAATAAAACATACATCTATTTCTACCTAATTAAGCACCAGTAACCAAGAAATAAAACATACATCTATTTCAACAAATAAAACATACATCTATTTCTACCTAATTAAGCACCAGTAACCAAGAAATAAAAAATTGAATACTGAAATTCAAAAAACATATATCACATTTAAAAAACATCATCGTCATTGGTGTATGGCAAAAAAAAGAGCAATAATTGACAAGAAATTAGAACTCATTTATACAGAAAAACTAATTTGTAACCAATTTAGGCAACAAACCCATTTGTTACTCCCAAAATTAAAACCAATTTTTACATAAAACTAGAAATCAATCAGACAAAAAAGGAGCAGTAATTGGGAGATCGAGAGTAACATCTAGATACACAACTAGGTGCAGTAATTCTTCAAAAGCTTCTTGTGACGGTTCCAGTAGAGGAGGTAGAGGAGCGAGGGAAAGGATTTGAACCTGATACAGGAGCAAAGTCAGACCAGTTATGAAACTTCTTCTTGGCACTGAACCTATATCAGGAATTCCTGGCCACAGATTCCGACGGGTCATTCGGGTGGTATGCCGTGAGTTTGTATGTGGCGAAGCAATCAAAGGGGCTCTTGCTGCAGGTAGGGTCTATCAGCTAGAAGCTACTGGGAAGTACTGGCTGTAGATAGGGCGTGGCGGTGGGGCCCAATTGGCGGAGGCGCGACGGGAGTGTCCAGCGACAGGCGGCGGAGTGGTAGCCATGCGGATCGACGATGAGTTGGGACCTGCCTCACGCCTCACGCCTCACGCCTCTACCATGAATTATAAGGGGTTTGATCGGGCGGAAGGATGATCGGGGTTCTTTCAAGGATTTTGATGACGTGGCAGTTTGAGGTTGGGTTCAAGGTTTCGCCATTTGAGAAGAAAAGAGGCGCAGACGCAGATTCAGTGCAAAGAATGGTGTGGGGTTTGGGTCGGGCTCAAGCGAGAGAGAGGAGTAAAGGTGAGGTGATGTGAGGGAAAGAGGGGAGCGGCGGTCGGATATGTTGTGTGGTCAGGGCTCGAGTGAGGAAGGAGGACTGGAGGAGGCAGGCGATACGAACGCGAGAGATATGGTTTGAGGGAGGAGGGAGGAGACGGGCGATACGAGAGAGTGACGAGAGCGGCTAGGGCTCTCTATTTCTTCGCCTAATCGCCTCTCAGCAGCTCCTCCATTATGGGCTGCTAGATTTTTATGGGCCAATGCAGATTAACGTTAGAGAACGGAACGGAAGCCCACGATTCCGTTTCTGTTTCATTCTTACCAACGAAACTAATACTGCTTCCGTTTCTGTTCCGTTCAGTGAAACGCAACCAAAAATCCTACCGTTTCCGTTCCGTTCCGGACGGAACGAAACGGAAACGTGCGAAACGGATGGGTATTGACAGGCCTAATCATGGCCTGATGTACACATATATCAACAATTAATAAGAGATAAATACTTTTTCTTTTTGTTTCAGTGGAGTAGTTGGTGCTACAGTCTTTTTCTTTCATAATAATGGAACTAGAGTCTCATGTAGCGCTGACGGTGGTGTTCTCTATATGTAGATAATTCATATTTTTATAATTCATGTTTTTTTTGCTTAGTCGTAGTGTTGATTTGTGGTTTTAAAGAGTTTTTTAATTTGTCACAGAGTTGTTGCCATTTTTTTGTTGGTATTTACCATCCCTCAAATCAATTTTGTGTCCAAATAATTTTCCTCAATGATATTTATGAGTAAAATTTGCAAATGCTTCACGGGATCATATATATATATATATATATATATATATATATATATATATATATATATATATATAGAGAAAACCTATTGTGCATACTAATGTATTGAAGCTTCAATACATACTAATTCAGAACGTTGGATCTCCTTCAAAATTCGTGCAGATCAAATCGCTGGATTTAAAAGATTAAGTTGTACCTTTCTCCTTATTTTGCTCCGCTCGTCTGTCGACTATGGTTTGGTTCCCCTCTTCGTTCCTTTCTCTCTCACGAAAAATGAAAACCTAGAACTCACTCCTCCCTCTCTCACCTCTCTCGACAAATCGTTGACGAATCGCGCCACTCTCTGACCTCTCTGACGAATCGCTGACGAACCGCTGACGAATCGCTAACGAATCGCTCTCTGAACTCGCTCCTCTCTCTCACCTCTCTGACGAATCACTGAATCGCTTGTTGAATAGCGATATCGCCGAATCGCTGAATAGTCGAAGCTTTCAGGTAACCCTCTCCTTCTCTCAATTAAATGAATTTGCAATGAGGTTAATCTAGAACCAAAACCCTAGATTTACATGGGCACATTTTTGTTGTTGATGATGAACTTACTACTCATTTGATGTATGGTTTTGAGTTACGGGCTTCATTTTTTCTTTAATTGGCTGTGTATGAGAGTGAATTCATATTATTTTCAACTTTGTGATTTCCTCTTCCTTGAAGTTTAGTGGTTGATATTATAAAGAGTCCCTATACGGCTATACGTTCATTGAGAGAAGTCCTCTAATCTGAGATGTGCCCTTGAAGGGAGGTTTAGTAGAATAGAAGGAATTCTCTTAGATAATTGGTTAATTTCCTTTTTACCTGAAAGAAATGGCCTGGGTCTACTAGATTAGCAGTCTAGTAGAGTAAATTGAAGGTTTAGTTATTAAAGGAGTTGAGGGTGTAAAACGTGTAATCCACTTACATTGGTTAGATATGCAAAGTAAAAAAAAAGTTAGGGTTGTGTAGATAGCAAAAAAGTCTCTGTATGGTTGAAATTTGCAGCTCAATACTTCTCATTATCCGTATATGTCTAAGCATGGTACTGCTAAAGTCTATTCTAATTGAACATACAAACTGCTGGCATAAGTTGAGACCATGTTTAGTTTATATGTTTCTAACCAACCTTCATCTCTTGTAGAATTTCATAGAACTAATGATTTTGTATTTTTAATTTTTGCTGACATCAAGCGGTTGTAATTTTTTTTAGGTGGTACGATGCACGCGTTGAAGACCAAGCTAAGGAAGTAATTAATGAACTTATCTGTCGGTTAAATGAACTCAAAAAGGAGAAGAACGCTCATGAACGGAAGGAAAAAAAAATTCTCATTATAATAGTAATTAGTTTACTTGTTTTAGTGTTCTTCTTGTCGTTTGTATTTTCTGTATGTTCTAATGGATGCAATTTGTTCGAAAGTAGTTGTTTCTGTACTGTGAATGCTAAATGAATAAATGCTAAATTGAATAGTAATTACTATCTTGCTATCTCATTTCAGTATTTGGACATGCAAAGGAACTGGTACTAGTAGTCAATAAATGGTACAAATGCAAAGAAAATGGTACAATTAGTCAATAAATGGTACAAATGCAAACGAAATGACACTTCAAAAATTAAACGCAAAGGAAATGGTACTCCAGAAACTAGTCAATAAATGGTACAATTAAAGATGCGTTTTTTTAGTTATCTCTGTACCGGTTGTACAAACAATTTATACAGCTAGTCAATTGTTTTTTTATACAACACTCGTTAGACATCAAATTTATGCTCAAAATTTTTTCATAAAGGCATGGAATACACAAGGCATGAATTCATGCAAGTTAAATAGACAACTTTTGCATACAACTTTTACATACTTTCAACAAAAGATAATATTTGATATGCAACCATAATTTGAGCTTACACATCATTGTCAGACACTTAGACAACTTTTTACAAAAAACACTGATTGCATACAACTTTTGTTATGCGTCAAATTTTTACAAAATGCAATACTATCAACTTTTTACAAAATCACCCCAAAAGATTTTTCAATCACTATCATCCGTATCATCTTCTACTCCAATTAAATCCGCACCACTATCAGCTTCTTCTCCACTGAAATCTTATCCATAGGACTCACTGCTGTCATCTCCATGAGTCATTTTCTTCCCCTTCCTTTTATCTTCTTTTTTCTAAGGCAAACAAGAAAGAAATAATATTAATGATTAGTACAGTAGAAATCTTAAAAATCTTAATTGACAATCTTAATTGGAATTGATAATCACACATATCATGCTTAATTTCTATACTGGCGAAGTATGAGTATTATTATGCTTAATTTCAATTTCTATGCTTAATTTCTACACATATCATGCTTAATTTCTATACTAGCGAAATTGATAATCACACACAGCAATTACTAAAAGTATGAGTATTATTCATAAACCAATTACTGGAGAAAAAAATAAAACACATTCTTAAGTTATTCTGTACTGACTAATAAAGTAATAATTAAAGCCCCCCTAAAAAGCTAACAGAGAAAAAACCTAAGAAAAAAAGGCTTAAACCAACTACTGGTAAAAAACAGAAAAAAAAAGACACTGACCCTTACTGGGTTAGATAACCAGAAACCTAAAAAAATATATATATACTTATACATCTAAACCGGAGAGGGAGGGGGGGGGGGGTAAGAGCTTAGGATCCCACATAGAAATTACTATCCAACTCCAAACTGACACCTTTTGCCAGTAAGACCTGACAATGCTGCACATCTCTATTAATGAAACCTCTAAGAGATGAATAAAGGTATAACGTCATTTGTTTTAGTTTCTAAATACTATCTTTACATTAAATCAGAGGAAGCCCGTACCCTGTTAAAAGTCAAAAGGGATAAACTTTTGGTGCATCATTTAGTCCTCTACTCCTGGAAGGAGATGTCGAAATGAAATTGCAACTTGCAAATTCATGTAATTACAAAACATAGATGTCGAAATGAAGTTGCAAAATTATTTCATTGAGAGAAGGAGAGAATTACCTAGAAGCTTCGAGTAGCTAGGTTTTGTCGGCAGAGAGGAAGCTTCAATTTTCTAGGGTTAGTCGGCAGAGAGAAAGCGATTCAACAGAGAGGCGACAGTGGGGCGACTAGGAGATGATGTGAATCAGAGAGAGAGGGGCAAGACATAGGCACGACTGGTTGGGAGAGAGGCGTGACTGACTGGGAGTCGGAGAGAGTAGTCGGAATCAGGGAGAGAGAGATTTTCATTTGTCGGAGACGAAGAGGAGTTGGAGTCGGAAGATAGAAAGGCGAAAGA